>BDUI01002712.1:23703-42925 GCA_002335545.1 Apodemus speciosus | reverse complement strand
AGTATTTTTGCATCAATGTTCATAAGGGATATTGGTCTGAAGTTCTCTTTCTTAGTTAGATCTTTGTGTGGTTTTGTTATCAGGGTAATTTGTGGCTTCKTAGAATGAGTTGGGTAGTGTTCCTTCTGTTTCTATTTTTTGGAATCGTTTGAAGAATATTGGAATTAGGTCTTTTTTGAAAGTGTGGTAGAATTCTGCACTAAAACCATCTGGAGCTGAGGAGGTAATCAGGAACCCTGTAGCTTAAACCTTTGATTAATGTTGAAGATATCACACAAGATCTATGAAACAAGTGGAGCCTTGTTACCAGACAGAAAACTGGTAAGGTTGAGCAGATTGAAGAACGCTGGCAATTCTCATAATTGAGGGTAGACATTTGAATCTGCTCCCTAACCTGTTCCTGTCCTTGAGCTTGTGACTATGACATCCCACCAAGAGGATTATGGTAACTGGTATTAGTATAGAGCCCAGAGTTCTTTATGCTAAGGAGGTATCTAGATGGTCCTGCCCAAGGGTATAGCCAATAAGCTTCCCTTCCTAGACATTCCTTCCTGCAAAAGGTGTTTAATCTCTGGTCCACCCTGAGTAAGATTTATGCATCCATCTTTGCATCATGAATAAACAGTTTGGACAAGCAAGGACTGCCTCCTTCCTCAGGGACTGCTGTGGGGGAGAAGCTTTCCTCATGGAGCTGCTGCCCTGCAGAAGGCCTCTCTGCACTTCTGACACTCACCCTGAGTTAAGCTGGATTCCCCCTGGCCCCCAGCTGAGGTGTCTGGGTGCACATGAGTATGAGAACAACAGCCTCAGGCCTGGRCTGCACCACACASGCTAGGGCCCCCATTTTAGGCAGTGTTCTGCTTCCCCTCAGTACTTTATCTGTGTTTCCCATGAACCCAGTACCCTGATGGCGATGGCAGCGAGGCATGAATGTAGCCTAGCACCTCGAAAGGTATACCTGCACCACAGGAGTGAGGGAAAAGGCAGACCCATAAGGATCATTTCTTTTTTTCAGGATCCATTCTGCTTTATGAAGTACTGCATTGCTTTTCTTCATGCTTCTATTTATTCGTTCATATTTTATTCGATTTATTTTAAAAAACATCAAGCCTCAGCTATATTCCATGCACAATGCTAAGCACCAGAGACATGAAGATGAATAGTGCTCAATTCTCTCCTCAGATTCTCAGTTTAGAAGACAAGTACTAAATATAAATTTTCAAACACAGAGAGGCAAATGCTCCTGTGATGTTCAGCATACGCAAACAGAATCAAGGCTTTTAAAAACAGAATTACTTCAGCATACTCAAATAGAATTAAAGCCTTTGGAGGCAAAATTGTTCTTGCTTTGTTCACTCGGATAGCAGATCTTGATTCTAGCATTCTGGCTCTCGTGGTTCATATATCAATATGCAACAGCATCTGAATATGTTCACTTTTGTCTCAACAAAAACCTTTTTGAAGTTGACAAAAATGACTTGGGTTCATTTATGAAAACCATTTAGAATTCATTGTGTTATTATATATAGTGAACTGGAAGAAACAATACCTTGTCAGTATCTAGTTCTTCATAATCATTAATTAATAGTATTTGTTTTAATTAAAACAACAACAAACTTCTGATTCAGGCTTTACTCCCTCCTCTTTTTTTCCCATGAACAATATTTGGTTCTTTCACATGTCTTTTGGTTATACTGAAATGCTTCTATTTGACTTACAGAATCTTTCTACAAAATACACAGTAGTTCTATATTTCTGTATAAGTTTGGATAATCAGTGTCTGTGGGATCTCCATCAGACCTATGTCTCCTTCTCCCAGCTATTGTTTTCTGTCCTCTAGCTGAAAATGATTATCTTGGGATTTCTATTGCTGTGATAAAATACCATAACCAAAAGCAAATTAGGGGAAAGGGGTTAATGTTGTTTACAATTCACATAATATTCCATCACTGAGGAAGCTGGGACACGGAATCAAGACAGGAAACTGTAGGCATGAACAACTGCAGGAGTGTTGCTTACTGGCCTTTCCCCATAGTTAACTCAGTATGCTTTCTTCTTCTACCCAGAAACACAAACTCAGGAACCACTGCCCACAGTGAGCTTGGTTTTCACAATCAGCCATCAAGAAAATGTACCAAAGTGTTGCCCAGAGGCCATTTTATCAATTGATGTTCCCTCTTACCATAGGACTCCAGCTTGTGTCAAGTTGACACAAAAAATGGTGAGGATGATGGCTATTATTCAAGTCTCTTTGGCTATAAGATTTTGCTCTACAAAACCTGGAGCCTGCATTTGTATACTTACCAGTTCCATGGTTACCATGAAGAATGCTTCACCTCTGACCCTTTAATCATCTTTTAGTCAATAGCACATGGGCCACATGCAGGGTTAATTCAATTTAAATATAAATTTTCAGAATATACAGCAGGTCTTACAGGAAACACTGTCCTGCTGGGAAATCTTACAACCTGAGAAAGTCTTCACAGTTTAGCATAATAGTAGCCTCAAATATCTTTGAGATATTACCAAGCATTTATTTTACTACCATAGGATGCCTTAGGGCTTCAGAGACCATAGCTTAATATTTGCTTATATGATTGATTTTTTTTTCTTTGTGCTATTCCCCGTAGTCATCTATACTGCTTGTATTTCTATGCTTGATAAATTACGTTCATCTCTGTAACACAGTGGCCGTTTAATCTTGTCTCTGTGTAAGCCTGTGATGTCTCTGATGAGAAAATCTAATAAAGACACTTGAACTGATAAGAGACTGACTGCTTAATTAATAAATTCTGATACCCTGAATTTAATCTGCAATCACAGAGTCCTGTTAATGAACCCATGCATGTAATAAGCAAATTAGGAAGAACAAAGGAAATCACGGAGGGGTTATTCTTAAATTTAGATGGCAAGAGTAGTTTCAGTTATTTAAGTATTCATGCTCCATGTTTCTTTATGACTACAGAAATCAATGCTTCCTGTACCATTAATATACAATTTGCAATTTCCTTCTTTGATGTTCTTCTAGCATCATGTTACTTAGCTCTTAGCTTTAAGCTGCTATTTCAATCCTTTGAAGTATGGTGGCAAGCAGTAGGGTGTTATAGCTAGGAAGTCTGAGATTTAAATATCAGTTTTGCTATTAGATGTTGTGTAACCTTAGGCAACTAATTCAACTTCTTTGGGTTTCCATGACACCATCAAGAAAATTATGATAATAATGTCACAATATCTTTCCAGTGACTGATGAAAATAATAAACCCATGCAAGAAAGCAACAAGATCCCATCAAAAACAATTATCACTCTAAAAGCAGCTATTATCATTTTTGCCTGCTGGAATACTAAATCTTTAGATGTTCTGAATGTAAATATTTCAGAATAATCTATTGAATATCAATGATGTTTATTTAGACTATTCTAGAAGATTCCAGTTAGTCTTTCAGAGATGTTTTTTATCTTGTTTCTCAAGTCTTTCACTTTTGAAGGGTATGAGCTTTTTCTTACGTGGAAATCTATGCAATTAGAAAGACAAAACTTGAGTCCTAAAAGAGCATTCCAAGGATGACCTAGGTTTGGGAAAACATGAAAAAAAGATGTCATTATAAAGGCATTTTACTATAACAAATGCAATTTTATGCATTGTAACAGAACATGTCTTACAGTAAAGTATGATGTGACAAATATATTTTGAAGACTTTTATATTTATTTTTAAAATTATTTTATTTACCTAGTGAATGTTGTCTCCCTTCTCAGTTCCCCCTTCCAGAGTACTTCACACCATCACCCCTCCCCTTTGTCTCTGGGAAGATTCTCCCTCACCCATCCACTGACTCCCCTCACCCACCTCCAGTATCTCCCTTCCCTAGGGCATCAAGTCTCTACAGGATTAAACACATTCTTTCCAAGTGAGGCCAGACAAGGCACTTCACTGCTACATATGTACCAAGAGCTACTGACAAGCCCATGTATGCTCAGCCACCCAGACGCCCCAGGACTCCCAGGGACTAAACCATCAACTAAGGGGTACAAATGGTTCCAGCCAAAAATGTGGCARAGGAATGCCTTGTTGGGCGTTAGTGGGAGGAGTGGTCCTTTGCCAGATGAAGGCTCAATAGATGCCTCAACAAAGGGAAATGGGGGGTGGGTGGGAGTGGGTCGGGTGAAGGGGCATATACTTGGAGGCAGGGTGTGGGAGGAGGGGTTGGGGGTCTTTGGGGAGGAGGAAAATCAGGAAAAGTTTTACCATTGGAAGTGTAAATAAAGATGATATTCAATAAATAAAATTAAAAAAAGAATTCTCTGTTTAGGTCTGTATCCAATTTTAACTGAATTATTTTGGTTTATTTATGCATAGTTTCTTGAGTTCTTTACATATTTTGGATATTAGTCCTCTGTTGGACATAGGGATGGAGAGGATATTTTCCCATTTTGTAGGCATTTGCTTTGTTCTATTGATAGTGGACTTAGCTTTGCAGAAACTTTTCAGTTTCATAAATCTTCATTTATTAATTGTTGACGATAGTGCCTGAAAGGTTGGTATTTTGTTCTGGAAGTTGTCTCCCATTCAATATAGTCAAGGGTATTCTTCATTTTTTCTTTTATCAGATTTAGTATGTCATGTTTTCTGTTGAGGTCTTTGATCCACTTGGACATAAATTTTGTGGAGGATAATACATATAGATCAATTTGAATTCTTCTACATGCAGACATCTAATAATACAGCACCATTTGTGAAGATGCTTTCTTTTTTTATTACATAGTTTTTGTTTCTTTGTAAAAATTCAAGTGATGGTTAGTGTGTGGATTTACATTTGCTTCCTCAATTTGATTTCATTGATCAATCTGTCAACTTTATGTCAATATTATGCAGATTTTTATTACTATTTCTCTGTAGTACTGCTTGAAACCTATACCTCTGGAAGTTCATTTATTGTACAAGCTATCCTGTTTGTTGTTGCTGCTGTTGTTTTGCCTTTCTACATGAAGTTGAGTATTATTCTTTAAATTGTATTATAATTTTGAAGGGAATTGTGTTGATTCTATATATTGCATTTGGTAGGATGGCCATATTTTTCTGTTATTCCCACAGATCCATGAGCATGAAAGGTATTTGCAGCTTCTCATGTCTTCCTCAACTTTTCTTCCAATATTTGAAGTTCTTGGCATGTAGGTCTTTTACTAAATTGGTTAGAGTTATTCCGAGTTATTTTGTTATTTGTGGTTATAGCAAAGGGTCTGATTTCCCTGATTTCTTTCTAAGCCCATTTATAGTTTGTATATAGGAGAGTTACTGATTTATTGAGTTACTTTTGTGTCCCACTGAAGGTTTTTAGTAGCTGTATGTGTTCTCTGGTAGAATTTTGAAGTCACTTCTGTATACTATATCATCTGTGAATAGGGAACCTTTGATTAAAAAAAATTGTTACCTTGATCTCCTTTTAATGCCATATCGTTGTAGATAAAACTTCAAGTACAATATTGTGTATATATGTAGAGTGGAAAGCCTTGTCTTGTCCCTGATTTGAGTGGCATTGCTTTATGTTTCTCTCTATTTAATTTGATTTTGGCKATTGGCTTGCTGTATAGTGCCTTTCAATGTGTTGAGGTGTGGGACTTGTATCCCTAATCGCTCCAAGACTTTTAACATGAAGGGGTATTTGATTTTTGTTAAAGGCTTTTTCAATATCTAATGAGATTAACATGTTTTATTTTCTATCAGTTTGTCAATATGGTGGGATACAATGATGGATTTCTGGATGTTGAACCATCCCTGCAATTTTTGAATGAAGCCTGCTTGATCATGGTGGATGACATTTTTTGATATGTTCTGGGATTCATTTTGCAAGTATTTTATTGAATCTTTTTGATCATTGTTCAGGAGAAAGATCAATCTGAATTTATCTCTCTCGGTTATATCATCATATGGGTTAGGTATCAGTGTTATTGTAGCTAAAAATGTGGTAGTGTTCCTTTTTTATTTTGTCAAATAATTTGTGGAGTACTGTTAGTAGCTTTTATTTGAAGGTTTGGTAGAAATCAGAACTACCAGAAAATCATCTGGTCCTGGACAATTTTTTTTGACTTGGGAGACTTTTAATGACTGCTTCTATTTCTTTAGGGGTTATGGTTCAATTTAGATTGTTTACATGACCTTGACTTAGGTTTGAGAAGTAGTATCTATTAAGAAAATCATCTATTTCATTTAGATATTTGTAATTTTGTGGAGTACATGTTTTTGAAGTGAGACTTAATGATTCTTTGGATTTCCTTGGTATCTGTTGTTATGTCCTTTTTTCATTTCTAACTTTAAATTGGGTATTCTCTTTCAGCCTTTTAGTTAGTTTGGCTATAGGTTTATTTATCTTCTTGATTTTGTCAAAGAACAAATCTTTGTTTCATTCATTGTTTGTATTGTTCTCTTTGCTCCTATTTTATTTATTTGAGCCCTTATTTGAGTGTCTCCTGCCTTCTACTCCTTGTTGGTGTGTTTCCTTCTTTTTGTTCTAGAATTTTCATGTGTACTGTTGAGTTACTAATATGAGATCGGACTAATTTCATTTTGACGGGTCTTAATGCTATTAAATTTTCTCTTAGCACTAATTTCATTGTGTTCCATAAGTTTGGATATGTTGTTCAACCACTTTTATTGAAATCTAGAAATTGCCTCTTTGTTTGTTCTTTGATCCAGCAGTCATTGAGTAGAGAGTTGTTCTGTTTTCATGAGTTTGTAGGCTATTTGCTGTTTCTATTGTTGAAGTTCAGTTTTAATTCATGGTTGTCTGATAAGGTGCATGGGGTTATTTCAACAATACAAATTACAATACAAATACTTGTATTTGTTGAGACTTGCTTTGTGACCAAGTTTATGGTCAACTTTGAGGAATGTTCTGTGAGGTGCTGAGAAGAACATATATTCTTTTGTCTTTGGGTGAAATATTTTATAGATGTTTGTTAGGTTCATTTTATTCATAACCTCTGTTAGTTTCATTATTTCTCTGTTTAATTTCTGACTCAATGACCTGTCATTTGGTGAGAATGGCTATTTAAGTCTCCCACTATTAATGTGTGGGTTTCAGTGTGAGACTTAAGTTTGGTAATGTTGTCTTTACTAAGGTAGTTGTCTTTGCATTTTGGGAATAGAAATTAATAATTGAGACATCATCTTTAGTGGATTTTTATTTTGCTGAATATGAAGACTCCTTTCCTATATCTTTTGATTAATTTTGTTTAGAATTATATTTTATTAGACATTTCTTGTGTCTGTTTCCTTGAAAAATTGTTTTCCAGCCCTTTACTTTGAGATAATGTCGTTTTTGATGAGGTTTCTTTCTTGTATGCAGCAGAACTATGGATCCTGTTTTTACATCCATTCTGATAGTCTGTGTCTTTTTATTGGAAAATTGATTCTATTAATTTTGAGAGACATTAAATACCAATGAATGTTAATTCCTGTTATTTTTATATTCCTGGTGGTGTTTTATGTGTGTCTGTCTCCCTTATTTTGAGGTTGTTGGTATGAAATCATATCCTTCTTAGGTTGGAATTTCATTCTGGTAAATTCTATAATGCTGGGCTTGTAGATACATATTGTTTGAATTTGATTTTGTCATGGAACATCTTATTATCTCTACATATGGTATTGAAACTTTTACCAGGTTTAGTAGTCTGAGCTGGAATTTGTGTACTATAAGACATCTATCTGCCCAGGCTCTTCTGGATTTTAGAGTCTCTGTTTAAAAATTGGGTGTAATTCTGATAGATATATCTTTAAATATAACTTTGCCTTTCCCCCCTTTTGCCTTTTATTATTCTGTCTTTTTRCCAGTACATTTACTGGTAAATGTTTTGATTATTATGTGGCGGAAAGAGTTTCCTTTTTAATTGAATTTATTTGGTGTTCTGCAAACTTCTTTTATGTTTATAGGCATCTCTTCTTTCTTTAGRTGAGGGAAATTTTCTTCCATGATTTTGTTGAAAATATGACCTTCGAACCGTGAATCTTCCTTTTCAAATTTCAATTATCCTTCGGTTTGGTCTTTTCATAGTGCCCCATTCTTTCTTGATGATTTTTTTTCTCAGAAACTTTAGGTTTACCATTTTCTTTGACATATCAATTTTTCTATATTATCTTCTGCACAAGAGATTCTCTCTTCTATCTCCTGTATTCTGCTGGTTATGCTTGTGTCTATAATTCCTGTTTTCCTGCCTAGGTTTTTTATCCAGGATTCTCTCAGTTTGTGTTTTCTTTATTGCTTCTATTTCCATTTTCAGGTCTTGAACAATGTTATATATTTCCTTCACCTGTTTGCTTTTATTTTCCTGTATTTCTTCAAGGGATTTATTCATTTGCTCTTTAAAGGCTTCTATCATCTTTGTAAGATTGCATTGATTATCATTTTCTTGTGCTTCAGCTGTGTTAGGATAGCCAGTGCTTGCCATAGTAGGATAATTAAGCTCTGATGGTGCCATGACACTTTGGTTCATGTTAGCTGTATTCTTCTGTTGGCCTTTAGCCATCTGGTTGTCACTGGTGCCCGCAGGCCTCTGGGAAGGCAGGCAGATTTGTGACCCAGAAATTCTGATGCTGGGACAGTTCACTGTTGTTGACTGTGCTTTAGAGGGACCTGGCAGGCAGTGGATAAGGGAATAGGAAGGCTCTTATGCCAGCAATCCTCCTGGAATGTAGGCTGAGTTGTGGGCTGAAAAATGGAATTCAGCGGACATGGCACTGCTTACTGCTGCCAGGCTTGCAGTGAGGGGACCTGGTTGTCTTCGGTGCAGGTAGGCTTCTAAGAGTGCATGCAGAGCTGTGGAGTAATACATTTGTTTTTAAACAAAATTTTATTGAATCTTTGAGAATTTCTTAAAGCATGTTTTGATTATATTTTAATCAGCTTCCTCAGAGACTACCCAATCCCCCACTACCTCCCTACTTGTATACCATCAGATTTCCTCTCTTTTTTTCCTTTATTTTCCTTTTCTGATTTTGTTTTTGTTTTACTACATCAAATCTAATTTGTGCTTGCCAAATACATTTAGTTGTAGTGCTATCCCCTGGCATATGATCTACCAGTAGGTGTCCCACCCTAAGAGAATACTCTCTTCTGGTGTCTTCTATTTGCTAATGGATTCTTGGATAGGGATGGAAATTTGTACCCCACCTCTGCACTCCACAACAGAATTTTGTTTGTCTGGCTTGCACTATACCAGTTGTATATCCTTATTTTCTTGAAAGTATTTATTTAAAATATATCAGTATATTATTCACTTTATATAGGCCATTAAAATATTGAAAGAATAATAATGAATATGATCAAAGTATATAATACACATGGATTAAAAATGTCAAGATCAAATCTTACCTTGCATATATTTTCTAATAAACAGTAACTAATATAATAAAGATAAAATTAAAGAATAGTAGTGTGTGTCTCACATGTTTTGGACAAGCCTTATTGTTTCTGTAATGTTGGTGTCCTCAATTTTTAGTGATGATGTTGATCTAAAACTGTGTTTAAATTTTTAGTTTTATTTGTGTTTTTACATAACTATCTCTACTTCTATTTTAAAAATACAGTTTAAAATTATACTTAAATTGAATTTTCCCATGCCAATAAACCATTTTATAAAGCAATTGTTGTATTCATTATACAAAAGTGCACATTGACTCCTTGAGGCTATGTAATTTGTTTATCAAAAACTCCAAGATTATCAACAAAGGAATTTCTCATTATATTAATTAATAGAAAGAACAAACACTTACATTGTAACTTATTATTCCTAATTCTACATAGGAAACTGTTCAGGTACTTTTCATGATCTTTTTTTCTGCTTAACTTGGCTTCCATTTGTCTTTAGCTATGTACATTTTTACAGTGTATCAGGTCTGGTAAGTGCTTCCACCTTTTATATGCATTTATTAACATATTTAATTTTAACTTATTCTTGAGACTTTCATACGTATATAAAATGACACACACACATATGTATATATGTACATATGTGTGTGTGTGTGTGTGTGTGTGAATCCTGTGACCTGAGACTTTTCCACCCATGCACAAGTTCCCAAAGTAATGACTCAGAGATTGAATTATATATGAATAAATGTCTAGGACAGAAGCTTTGTCTTGTTCCCAGTAGCTCAGRCCTCAACTAAACTGTTTATTTTATAGGTATCACATGGCTGATGTTTTCAGATTCATGTGTTTCTCCTCAGAGTTCAAGACAACCTTCCTGACCTGACTCTATCCCAGAATTTCAGTCTTGCTACTGGATGTATCAACTTCTAATCCTGCCTCAACTCATTGGCCAATCAGCTCCTTTATTAACAAGTGGTGTTTTCACATAGTGAACAAGAGATTATCCTTAGAAAATCTTACCCAATTTTCACTGGCCAACTTCTTCTGGATCCTCCCTCTCCCAAGTTCTTGTCTGTGTCAAAAATTCAGTTCGTATTGTCCATATGTAAATGAGTAAAGGCCGTCAAGTGGAGGATGGGCAGCATACCAGTGGTCACACCCACTGGTTGATTTTACCCCAGCAACACTCAGCTCCCCACAGCTCCCAGATAAGGGTGGATTATCATTAACTCTCTTCAATTCAAACTGGAATTTAGACTTGTTACTGCACAGATAATTGGAATAACTTTAAATTGATCAGTGAAATAGTCTAGAAGATTGATTCTACCATACTCCTTCCCATCCTCTTGCTCCTTCTTCCTTATCATCTTGAACAGACTAGGTATTAGTCTGCACTAACTGCTAGCCACAGCAATGTGAAGCTTCCCTGACTAAAGCAAGAATAGCATATATCTAAAAAAAAAAGATTAAATATTTAGAAGTTGTTTAATAGCATGACCTTTAAATGAATTACTCATGATAGTTTCATACTAGCACCTATGACTTCATCAGCGATGGCTTTTGACAAGCGTTATAAAGAAATGAACTCTTTCCAACTGAACATATCTCAAACATAAGCAGAAAAGCAGTTGGTTTCACATAACAGTCATACAATTATTGTATATTTGGATATGTCTTGTGAGGCAGATAAGTATCATAATATGCAAAACAATCACTTGGTAAGACTATCCTATTTCTCCAAGAGTAACCTCTTCTAGAACTATGGAATCTAATGAGCACAAAAAAATCTTTTGGGTCCAGTTAAAATTGTTTTGTATGTTCTACAGCCAAAGAATATGGTACCTTCAGTAATAAGGTCTTACCATGTAGTTATTAGAGCAACAACTGGCAATCACAAAATCTTGTTTGTTTGGAGACATATGTATCATCCTTGACTAAGTACTTATGTGGGGTGTTCTATGGCAAATACTCCTATTTTTGTTTAAGAATCAATGTTTTCTAGAAGCATCTTTGTCCGCTCCTGTGAGATACCTCAGTTTAACTTCTTTATATTCTTATTTTCAAATTATATTTTGAATTATAATACTAATTAATAACTTTTCATACGTTTTTTCATGCATCTTTCTTTAGGGTTAACAGATATTTGGTTCCTTCTGCCCATTCCTTCCTGCAAATTTCTCTGTCTCTATGCATACACTTAAATCTTGACACAAATACCTTTTTTTTTATTTTCTATATTCTTTGTTTACATTCCAAAGGCTTTCCCCTTTCCCAGTTCCCCCCTCACCATAAGTCCCATAAGTCCTCTTCCCTCCACCCATTCCCCAATCACCCCCCCCCACACACACACACACACACACCATTTCTCTGATACTCTCCTAAAAAACTGGTTCCAGTCTTTTTGGGACCAGGGTCCTCTCCTTCCTTCTTGGGAATCTTTTGATTTGCTAATTGTGCCTTGAGTATTCAGAGCTTCTGGGCTCATTAATATCCACTTATCAGTGATTGCATTTCATGTGTATTCTTTTGTGATGGGGTTAGCTCACTTAGGATGATATTTTCCAGATCCAACCATTTGAGTATTCAACTATGTACTTCAAATATAAGATAAGATAAACATTTAGAAAAATATTTTGAAATCATGTATCCATTAAAATAAATACGTCTAGATCATATATGTAACACTTATCATTCTGTAACAATAATTTTATTCTTTTTTACAATGGAAAATAAATTGAGCATGTAAGTCACGACGGAAGATATGTGCATGGTAAATAATATATCTCAGGAGTTTAACAGCATCATTTATGAGGGAAATGCAAATAAAACCCACAACTCAACTTTATTACACTCAAATAAGCTTATCTAAAGTAAAGCAATGCTTATTGATAATGAAAATTCAGAGTAATATTTTATAGTGCTGACAAAATGCTAAGTCCAGAAAGCAGTTCAATAGTTCAAATGTAATATATCAAAAGTATTCATTTGATAATATAATGTGGGACATAGAATTTGCCCTTCTAGACATCCACTCAAGAGGAAGAAGGCATTTGTCTATAAGAAGAGTTATATTTAAATGCTTACAATATTGAGGTAGAAGACAATGTATTGTGAATGAATATATCTTATAACACATATACAATGCAAAAATGTGACAATTAAATGAGGAACATATTGATGTCTAATAAATCAGACATTAATTTTTGCTAAAAATTTGCACTACCTGTGCTAACTTAAAAAATACACATGCATAACACTGCATAAATTATTATTTTGTTTGGAGTTCAGAGTAAGACATGAAAAACCAGAAATTTAGAAATCACATAAATGATTTCTGGGCATTATCTTCAACAATGAACTGAATATAAAGAAATATAGTGAATTTATGGGTTATGAAAATATTTCACACCTTCCTGCAGATAGTAGACTTGTATCAACAGGTTACATTCTACACTTGTAAATTAGTTTTTGATTGTCATTGTGTCATTTAACATCATGTTCTGTCTATTTTTCTCTGTTAGACTTTTAATATTAAAGAGGGTTTTTTATGATAACATTTAATTAACTTATTTACATTCCAAATGCTGCTTCCCTTCCCAGTGCCCCCTCCCAGGGTTGTTTCTTTCCCCACACCCTCCCATTCACTTCTGAGAGGATGCCATCCCTCCAGGATACCCGCACCCTGGTATATCAAGTCTCTGAAGGATTGGGCACATCCTCTCCCACTGGGCCAGACAAGGCAACCCTCTGCTACATATGTGCCAGGGGGACTCTGGCCAGCCTGTGTATGCTCTTTGGTTAGTAGCGTAGTCCCTGGGAACATGCAACGGTCCAGGTTAGTTGAGACTGTTGGTCTTCCTGTGGGATTGCCATCACCTTCAAGGCCTCAGTCCTTCCCCTGACTCTACCAAAGGAGTTCCAGACCTCTGTCCAAAGTTTGRCTGTTTGTATCTGCATCTGTCTCAGACAGCTGCTAGGTGGAGCCTCTCAGCAGAGAGCCATGCTAGGCTTCTGTCTGTAAGCACAACATAGCATCAGTAATAGTGTCAGGGATTGGTGACTGCCCATGGGACAGAACACAAATTGGACCAGTCACTGGTGGGCCATGTCTTCAGTCTCTACTCAATCTTTTTGTCTGCATTTCTTTTAGACAATGCAAATTTAGGGTTGAACACTTTCAAGACGGGTTGATGTCCCCATCCCTCTACTGGGGGTCCTGTCTGTTTACTGGAGGTGGTTTCTTCAGGTTTCTTATTCCCACTCTTAGGCATCTTAGCTAATATCACTCACAATGAACCCTGGGAGTTTCTCCAATCCCAGGTCTCTGGGACTTCCTAAAGATTCCCCCACCCCAGCAGTTGCATATTTCCATTCCTTCTGCTGGTCCTCTTAGCCTTGTTACTGTTTTTCCCAATACTGGTTTCTGACCCCCATTCCCCTTCCCTCCTCTCTCTCACCCAATTCCCTTCTTCATTCTGCTTCCTATGACCATTTTCTTCCCCCTTTAGTTGAGATTCAAACATTCTCACTTGGGCGTTCCTTCTTGTATAACTTCTTTGAGTCTGTGAGGTTTATCACGGGTTTCGTGTACCTCTTGGCTAATATCCACCGTATAAGTGAGTGACATCATCTATTGTCTAAAGGGGAACTTTCTAGGTCCTTAGTTTGTATCAAATTGAAAAATTTACCCATTTTGAAAAGGTACTCTTTTAGTTTACCGCTTAGCCTCTAATGTTCATGTAGATTAGAGTTACCATATACAGCATTGAAATACTCTCTATAAGACACTGAAACTGTAGCCCATTACATTGAATTAGCAAAATGTACTTTGAGTGTACTCCAAGAATGAAGGAGCCTGATGACTTTATCTATATCCATATCTTAAAGACCATTATGGCAAAAAAGAGAGAAAAATATAAATTTATGTAATATTTAAATTAATGCCATGTGACCTTGTTCTTTTATCATACCAAAATCATTTTATTTTATTGGTGGAAAAGTTTGTAGTAACTTCATTGATATTTAAAATATCAATATTGTAGGCTGTTCATATGTAGTAGAGATCAATGAACATAGAAACCAATCACTATATGAACATTCAATATTGAACATTGGTTATTAACCACTGATGGTCCCATTATTTTCAGGATTAAAAATATGGAAAAGTATCCTGAAAAATTAATTCCATGAGTAATACTGTATGAGACTATAAATCTCATCCATTTTTTTCATTAAAAAGTCAACAAATCCTCAAAAGAAGTTTAACAGCAAAATTTAAGATCTGGGGAATATTTAATGTTTTCAGAAAATAATAAATTTACCCAAGCCATAGTCAATTCTTTTATATATTCATTATTAATTGTCTGTGTAGACTAAATTTACTGCTACATTTTATATCTCTAGGTTAAAATGTTTTAAATTACATTTATATAAGAATCTCTTGAGAGGACTGGCGTAATAGCTCAGTAGTTAAGAGTATGTACTACTCTTCCAGAGCTTCCAAGTTTGATTCACAGAATACGCATCAGGAAGCTCTTAACCAACTGTAACTTCTGCTCCAGTGGATCAAATACATCTAGAACTTGCAGTCACCTGTACATACATGCACTTTGTCCTTATACATGTTTTATGAAATAAAGCAAATCTTTAAGAACCTTTTGAGAAATGTCTTTGACATATGCATTCAGGATTACACCTGCACAAACTATACAACAGATCATAAAGACAGAAACTTTGTTTTTTAAAGTCTTCACCAGGTCTTTTCGCTAAAACCCAATTTTTTTATTGGATATATTCTTTATTTACATTTCATTTCCCTTTTCCTCGTTCCCTACCCCCCAAATGTCCCACATGTCCTTTTCCCTCCCCCTGTTCCCCTATCCACCCCTTCCCATTTCCCTGTTCTGGTATTCCCCTACACTGATGCACTGGGCCTTTCCAGAACTAGGGTCCAATTTTAAATGTGGTTCAAACATAAGTATTACAAGGGTTTATGTACACACACACACACACACACACACACACACACACAYAYAYAYAYATATATATATATRTRTRTGTGTGTGTGTGTGTGTGTGTGTGTGTGTGTGTGTGATTGATTCTTTTGAATTTTCATCATGCACATCCCTGTCAAGTATAAGACTAACTAATTGTACCTTTTCCACCTTACCAAAAAGGATATCACTGAAGAAAAATATAATTTAAAAGACCATGGAGGATGATTTTATTTCATAATAATCTTGAAGCAAGTTGTTGGGGGCAGAATAATTTAATTGTGCCTTTAACAATAATGAAAGTTCCATTACAGAATGTAATATTGACTTCAAAGTTCAAAGTAAAATTCATTTTTTCAGAAAATTTTAAGTATACTACTTTTCAAAATTCCTATACACAGAGCATATTCCTGAACATGTCTAGATCTGAAGGTTTTAGTGTCAGAACTCTTAGGCAAATATGCAATTTGGACAAAGAATTTATACCATTATGAACATGTCTTATTAAAATCTCTCATAAATTTATGCTTTTTATTGACATCACGTGCAATCTTTTCTAGTGAATTCTACTTGGATCTGAATTTTGCCTTATGTGCCTCATATTTCCAATTTAACTCCATCTACAAATCTAATAAATAGTAGTATCATTCTTTCAACAAAAACAAAAGAAAGTAAATTTACAGGGTAATATTTTTGTTTATATAACTACCCTAAGTCCCTTTCATTAACACACTCCAAGTCTTGAAAAGTTGTAACATATATAGGTAAAATGGTCTGGAAGTTATAATAGATATATGATGATAAATTTACTTATCATGCTTTTCATCTTGCACTCATCAATATGGCTATAGAATGATTATTAATTCAGTTCAAAAAACTTGAACAATCAAATMATTATCACAGTACGAGCTAGTATAGCAGAATAAGATATAATGAGTCAATTACTTAAACATCAGATATGGGTTTCTCATAATCCTGTGGGTTAGAATATACAAGATCATGAAACCATCAGGCCTGTTGTCTGGTAAAAGGCTATCTTTCAGTTGCACACTCAAATGACCAAGGTAAATTTCTTTCCCATGTTTCTTTTGGAAAAGCACCAATTTCAATTGAAGTGGCTCCATCATGATAGTGTATTAAGTCGCAATCATCCCAGTTTTTTACATCATCACACTAAGCATAAGAATCAATCATAATGGTTTTTAGAAAAAAAAGAACCCCTAGAGTAATTGCATGACTCTTCCTGGACCTAGAGATCAAACCTATGGCCACAAGCATGGAATACCAGCTATCTAATAAATGACTTATATTCCCAAGCCACTATATGAGATACTTTGGTTCTTTAAAATATGATGACTMTTTTGTGTGCTCTGTTGTGCATTGACGTAACCAAACACACATTGGCTTTGGCAAATTCTGCTGTTTCTATAATTTTCTAACATTGTCAACCCTATGAATGTTGGGAACTTCTTTATACTGACTCTCAGGAGTATTTCCCTTTGGCAATATTGATCTGTGAGCAATAATTTTCACAGGGCTTTGAGAATATTGTGGGACATGGTTTATAAAAACATTGAGACTAAGGGGGTATATTTAGAAAGCCCAAGCATTTACATGGGCATTGCTAAGCAAATCTTACAAGAATTGAATATGCAATCATTTATCCCTAGAACTATAGGCATTGACTTTTTAATCCAATGTCATTTCAATTTATTTAACATAGGTTATCATAAAACCATTAATGAAGCAGAAAATCAAACTCTTAGGAGACACTCTTACTCCTTCTATTAACATTCATCATATTTTTCAGTACTAATGTTCCCCAGTAATTCACATGTTAAAATGTATTCCTTAGCTTTTGCTGGTATTTTGAGATGATCTGGAAACTTTCAGAAGTCTGGTGGAGGTGGAGGAAATGGTTTATTAAATCTGGTGTTTTACTCATTTCATCCCAAAGCAAATGGCCAGCTCCTTCAAATACATTTCCCACAATGATGTATCTTCTGCCTCTCTGTGAGAGAAGAATCTGCAGAGGAGCAAAGGGTTAATCACTAACATTTTTGAAATCAGAAGCAAAAGTAAGTATTCCTCCAGCAAATTGTTTAAGGTAGATTATTTTGTCCCAGTAATACAAAAGTAACACAATTTCAAAACTAGATTATTTTCTCCGTGTCTTCACCCCTTCAACCAAATATTACAATCTTTTCATTTTGATCAAATATTTCATACATAATCCTCACAAGAACTTCCAAGATTTCTGTGTGTAAAGACTACCAACACATTTGGTGTTTACGGCAACTAAGGAGAGATTTGAAAATAATAAATATTTTATTTCAACTTTTATACAATTATTTTGTTCCTTAGTAGGCCGATGACATGACAAATAAGAGGAAAATATAAACTTTCCCTCTGTCTCTGTCTCTGCCTCTGTCCCTCTGTCTCTCTCTGTCTCTCTCTCTCTCTCCCTCTCTCCAGTTTCTCTGCTTCATTGTCTCTCTGATATAATGATCATGAGAAATTATGTTATTCTTTAGTTGTTAGTCAATCGCATAGGTAGACTTATTATGGACTATAAACATATAAACCTGATAAGTAGGGAGTTAGGTTCTGAATAGGACCATCTACACTTACCCTGGGGGCTACTATTTCAATGTAGATCTGATAACCAGACATTTTAAAAATAATATATATTAGGCTATATACAAGCTGAGTTGAGTAACTATATAATAAAACCCTGAGGGTTTTCATTAAATATCAGGCTGCAATAAATCTTCATGTACTGGACTGTTTTCTACAAGTGTCCTGTACCTTAAACAAGACTATATACMATTGAAAAATAACTGATTGAAGGTCATTCCTCAGAAATTCTTTCTCACTTTTGACATTTTTATGATATGACCCTTTAAAATAAAATATAAAAGGTTTTCATGTCAAATATATCCTAAAATGTAGCCTCTGAAATAACAATATCAGTTAACCAGGGTGGAAAATATGGTGTTAGAAGAAATATGAGCACTTTCCCTAAAGGCATGTGCCATAATTCATTTCTAGAGGGTAACATCATGCAGCAATATAAGATATGGAATTGGAAACCTTACTTTCTAGGTTCAAGTCCTGCTTCTGCTAATCATTTAACCCAGGAAAATTAACTCTCTGCCCTCAGATTTCTCACTTGATGAGTAAAGAAATAACAATAATAAACAATAGATAGGGCTTTTAAAACATTTAATTATGCCAGTCTCTCCAAATAAAATAAGAGAACCAATCCTCAGTAAACGATGAGTATTATCCAATTGTCAGCTCTTGAAAGTTTGGATTTCTGAAGAAGAAATAATTCTATGATAGTCCAGAGGATAAGTGAAGATTGAATTAATGATTGTGAACATATTTAAAAGYGAAAAATATAAYTTAAGAAATACCATAGGATATGATAGAATGCTATTTTACTTAATTTGGTGTCTTTAGCATAGTGAAGAGTGCTTGAGTGCCAGGTGCTCTGTGCCTTCTTGAATTAATTGAATCAATGAATTATTATAAAGCAGAGTAGTGTCAGGAAGGAAATATGCTGAGTACCATTGGATGCTGTAATTGGACGATTAATTCATGTTGAGAAGTGAAAGTTTATTGGAGGACATGTTCTAAGTATAGGAAAGAATTGAGTACTTTAAGCAAAATTAAAATTTCAGATTTTGCTTTTAAATAAAAGTACATGCACACACACATATTAATATGTGATGTATGATCTGTGATTTGTGATCTGTGATCTATGATCTTTGATCTATAATATATAATATGTTTTCATATATATATTTATATATATGTTTGTATTAATGACAGAAGAGCAGACTATGCTTGTAAGCATCTAAGA
>BDUI01002711.1:120807-131449 GCA_002335545.1 Apodemus speciosus | reverse complement strand
CCCCCTAAGTCCCATAAGTCCTCTTCCCTCCACCAGTTCCCCAATCAACCCCCTTCCATTCCTCTGTCCTGGCAATCCCCTACAATGCTGCATCAAGCCTTTCCAGGACCAGGGTCCTCTCCTTCCTTCTTCTTGGGAATCATTTGATATGTGAATTTGTGTCTTGGATATTCTGAGATTCTGGGCTAATATCTAGTTATCAGTAACTGCATTTCATGCGTGTTCTTTTATGAATGAGTTATCTAACTTAGTATGATATTTTCCAGTTCTAACCATTTGCCTAAATATTTCATGAATTCATTGTTTTTAATTGCTGAGTAGTATTCTATTGTGTAAATATACCACATTTTCTGTATCCATTCCTCCATTGAGGGGCATCTGGGTTCTTTCAAGCTTTGGCTGTTATAAATAAGGCTGCTATGAACATAGTGGAGCATGTGTCCTTATTGCATGCTGGGGAATCCTCTGGGTATATGCCCGGAAGTGGTATAGCAGGGTCTTCCGGAAGTGTCGTGCCCAGTATGTTTTCAATATTTTATGTTTGCAATGATATTTCCTTGTTGATTTCTGATTTGGTCATTGATCTCTTCTCTTTTCTATATTATTGCATCTAGGGACTTTTCATTTTCACTGATGTAGTTTGAGAGACACCTTCTAGATTCTAGACTGTCACTGCTGCCTTTGCCACATTCTGTCTCTCTTCTAATTCCTTCTTTCTGCTCATTTTGGGTTAAACTTTCTTTTACTTGTGCCTACAGRTAGACATTTCAATCACTGAACTGAGACTTCCCTGTTTTCCTCTTATAAGTAATGAATTAGCCTAAGTTTCTTGTCTCAGCCTGGATCTCAAAGCATTCCAGACACTGTGATTATCCTTGCATGTAGTCAAAGATATTTTCTGATTTCATGTTGAAGAATATGAAATAGTGTTATTTTTAACTTCTAAAGCATGTATGATAAGAGACCATGTATGGTTTCAATATATTTATGCTTTTTAAATATTTATATTTAAAATCTAGTCCAATTTGTTGAATATTCTGAGTATATTCAAGATTGCAAATTGCACTATAGTTTGGTGGCATTGGGGACTGAAACTGTTCCCTCAAAGGATCTGCTACAAGACACTTAACTTCCAAGTTCATCTGAGTGGAACTGAGAAGTGGAGGCCTCAGGAAGTAACTGGATTTAATGAGGTCATGAAGATGGGACATGAGATCTACTCGCTTGGGTTAATGTAACTCTTCTAGCTWTATCTTCATTTGTATTTACATTAATGATTACCTAAGTGTTTCATGACTATTCATAAACTACTTCAACAAGACTTAAATAATGGTAAAGATAAAGACCCATAGACTCATAGGCCAAACTGGTAGATTTGAATATGATAGAAAATATAAAATAAGAGTTTATTAAAAGTCCATGTGGCGCACATGCTCTCATCCAAGTAGGGTTTGGGAGAAAAACTTTTCTCATTAAATAGTCAATGAATTACTTGAATCTTAACGTTTTGCTTTAGAAGATATGCAAAGATTCTTCTCATGTAACACTTGAGGCTATGATGTCATCTTACATATGATTACAGTCTTGGAGCTTATCTAACCTCAGTGTAGATGCTATCTTCCTTAAATAGCAAGGAGGAGCATAAATAAATGRGATTTTTGAAAATAAGTTATCAAGCAGGAAAAACATTTCATTATGAAAGTAATCTACAAGCATTTAAGATGGTATTTACCTGAGTTAGTTGTTTATGTAATTCATCTCAGAGAACAACATCCTTCATCAGTAGCAATGCATGTATCACTGGGACACCTGAGGAATTTGTTCTCTCCTTCCTCAATAGTGGCTAAGAACTTGATTTGAATTTGTTCAATAAGTGAATGAACCTAAAAATCAATCTTCTAATATGTACTTAACAGTATTTAGAGAAACAGTTGATTCTCAGCTATGTGTCACTTGTTATATTTGTGTATGTATACATACATATAATTTATAATTAAGTATATATTTATATGTTAATATAATTATACATTATTATCTATAATATGCATTTTATTTTCATGAGACATTTTAGTTTAGTAAGTAAAATAAATTTATCTGGGGTATAATGGACAACACACAAAGTAAGAGGTRGTAAAACTTTGAAGAAGACTAAATATGTCTCTGGGTCTCATTTGTTTTTTATGTTAGCTTTCTTGGTGTTTCAAGAATACTTAATAGGTGACAAAAAAACTAGTTAAGAGATCTTGCAATATCAGTGAAGGCCCAAAACAACAGGGCTCCGGCTAGATGACCACAGCCACAGTGATGAGACATAGTTGGATGCTAGAAATATAAGTGAAAGGTAGCATTGATGTGATTAGGTAATAGGTTTAATAGAGGATATGCAAAAAGAGAAAGTCCAGGCTAGCATGGAGGTTTGGCCTAAATAACTAGAAAGTAAAAGTGTTTTCCTATTTAGCAAGTATATACAAATTAGATAAAATAGCAGGAATTTCAATGCGGTGGTTTGACAAATGGCCCTCATAGGACTATCCAGAGTGGCACTATTMGGAGGTGTGGCCTTGTTGGAGGAAGTGGTCACTGGGCATAGGTGTTGAGGTGTCAGATGTTCACATTCCCAGTGCAGYAGTTATTTTCTGCCACCTTCAGATCAAGGTGTAGAACTCTCAGCAACCTCTCCAATACCATATCTTMCTGCTTGCTACCATATCTCCCACCATGATGACAATGGACTGAACCTCYGAACTGTAAGTCAGACCCAAGTAAATGTTATCTTTTGTAAAAGTTGCCATGCCACAGTGTCTCTTCACGGCAATAAAACCCAAACTAAGACACCCAGACAATGCCAGGAACTCACTTGAGGGTGGTAGCCAGTAGATTTCCTGAATATTTTCCCACCACTAATAATCACTCTCTTTTAGTTTAAGCTCAGAGTTGACATTTTTGTTTAATTGTGTTTGAGATATGCCTAGATAAACACAAGTAAGGGCACAGAGAGGCAAGGGATGGGCAGTTTGCACATTGATGCAGTTACAATGACAATGCAGACCAGAAAAATCTTGTCATGGAGGAACGAAGGTATGAAGTATAGATGGCTAACGACCTAAGAAAGGTGGTAGAGGGAACAGGGAGGAATAGAAGATCCAGAGGAAGCTAAGAGATGGCAATACATGTAGAAGAGGTGCAAAGCCAGAAGCAGGACACAGAATTGTTCCTCATATTTAAATCATAGAGAAATCATATACATCAGTGATGCAAAGCTCATGGCCAAATGTTAGGTTGGCATGGCTGCTTAATACCCTGCAGGATGATTGAAACAGTTCCTTGACACATAACCCCACTGCAATGGAAAGCCAATAAGAGAAGTATGCACAAGTTATCTCCAGAGCCCAAGGACCATACACACAATGAGTTTTTAATCTGCAACCAAAGTAATAGGATTATGTAAATAGATTCCCAGCAGGATTAATGCAAGGTATTGGACACAGAACTCTGTAGTCAAGTGCTCCTTAAATGAGCCATACATCAAGGGGCAAAGAATCAAAGGCCCACCAGTGGGGGAATAAGGCTATGAGCTGCTAGTTGCAGGTGGAGATGAATAAAACTCTAAAAGGTAAATAATCAAGTAAAATGCAAAGGTACAGAGGGCCAGATGGCAGCCACACTGCCTGGTTAGTATACTCTGAGATACAGGAATTTCAAGTATGCAGAACAGAAGGCGGTAATGAGACGTCTCATTGAAATTATTATGTGTGTGCTAATTATTACAGCCATGTGCTTTCTGATTGTCATTTTGTGAGAGTTAACCTGGACCTCTCCTCTTTCCTTAAATATGGCACCTCTGAAAGCTCCAGGTTATCTGAGTCATTGCTGTGATGGCTGCCTCCCATCTCATGAGATGTTCCCTACACTTTCCTAAGCTGCAATGAGCTACCATGTTATCCTTTAATAACAGAGTGTCATTCACTGAGTCTAGACTACAGAAAGGCTGGCTGCTATCAATGCCCAGGTAATTAGATCATCAGGGTCAGTAGCTCTCTGCTTTAGGTGATGATGTAGCCTTGAGAATATTAGATAGTTGGAATATTTACTTTGGCTAGAAAAAATAAAACCAAAGTAATTCATAAAATTAAACTCTGAGGGTCATACACAGTGGTGAATGTGGCTTTGATTCTGTTTTCCCTTTTCTACTTGTTGTTGACAAAGGGTGAAGACACAAATGAAATAGAAATTTAATATGAAGCTGTCTTAGGTGCAGAGGCACAGTGGCTGAATAATATCTCTTAACGCCACAGGTCTTTAAATACAACCATTTTTATTGAAAAGAATAGAATATTTCATTCTAAGAATGCATGTGTGGCATGTTTACTTCATTTCCTGGTGTGTCTGGGTCATGCCAGGAATTACTTTTTATTTTCAACACAAAAATGGACTGACTCTCAGCCGGCCGTTTGAAGGACAAGGAAACTAAACTCTCTCTGTCTCTCTGTTTCTCTGTCTGTCTCTGTCCTGTCTCTGTCTCTCTAACTCTGTCTCTCTGTATGTGTGTGTGTGTGTGTGTGTGTGTGTGTGTGTGTATGTGTGTGTATGTGTATGTATTCCTTTTAAGGGAGTGCTCCCTAAACTAATTTATCTGTAGAATGCCTGAAATAGTTATCGCTTGTATGATTCTGAGAGCAGAAAAACGATGACAATTTGTTAACTCAACTTTAGGGGACCCAATCTACCATGGCTAGGCAGAAGGAAGCATGATTTTATGGGGTTTTCTTTGGGTCACTACCAACTGGAGTCACACAGGAACATTTTTCTGACCTGTAGTCACTCATGGGATTTATTGCTACTTAAGTTTGTCTGGACCATTTGGACCCATTCAATGAGCAGATAATTTATTTGAAGATGATAGCAAGGCCATCTTAAATACTTCACTGGGTGAAAGGCATACCGGATGTATCATGCCCTAGGATCAAACAGTATAGTTCCTGCAGGTGTGAGAGAGTGCTCTTCCGGAATGGGGCTGCAGAGCCCTGTTGATTAGCACAGGAAAGTTTCTTTAATTGAGGCAGTCTTCTGATGCCCAGCAGTCATTTGGACTTGAGGTTAGGATGGGGTGGTGACTCAGTGGGAGAAAGTACTGGCTGCCAAGCCTGACAATTTGAGTTCAGTCTTCTGAACCTACAYGGAGGCAGGCAAGAACAGATTCCCATAAGCTGTCTTCACATCTCCACAAGTATACCCTGCTATGCACACACTCACATGTGTAAGCATGCACCATAAAGAAACAAATGAAATTGTTTGTAAAGAAGTCTTAGCTTGGATCACAGCTTAGGTTTCCCTTTGACAAATGGAGGCACACAGTCATCAATATCATGGTTTGTTTGTTTGTTTGTTTGTTTTTATTTTGGGTGAAACAGGAATTGTTCTGGAAATTCTAAGGCAGGATGGGGCACTTGTAAACAGAAAAGAGAGAAGCAGTAACAAGGGGGGCAGTCATGGTCCTTAGCAGGCCCCCACATCCCGCAAGCAATTATAAGCTGGTTTCAGCAAATACCAGTGACAGATGCTCTATTTCTTTTGAGGGTAACTATGTCTTTTGACACATCTTAAATCAGGAGTGGGGGTTTATGTCCTGGTGCTTTTTTCTACATCTCAGCAGTTCCCAAATGCCTGTCTAAATTCAAGAACACTGATGGCTTGGTAAAAGTGCATTTTACTCCTGGTTTCCAAGCGTGGATTATTATCCTGGTTCACAGACAAAAYCTGATAGATTTGGTGTGAAGATTTCTTTCTTGCTTTTTTACTTTTATTTAAGTTAGGTGCTAAAGTATCATTTTCATCATTCCTAATCATAACACCTTTGGAGACCACACCAACAATGGCCATTTCTGAAATTTACATTTGAATCTAATCTCACTACTCTATATATTGACAGTACATGTAATGTTAGCCTTGATTTAACCCAAAATCTATGAGGTTTTTGTTTGTTTTCTAGAAATGGGTGATTAGAGATTGAAACAAATATTTTTATATTTGATCAAGATATAATGGGTCCAGCCAGGGAACCTAACTGAAGTGGGGGGTGTCTCAAAGATAAGAATCAGAAGATGGGGGCTCATGCTGTGGAACATAGAATTTGGGGCACATCATGATGGATGCAATTATGGGTACACAATGGCTGTGCCTATCTGAATAAGACCTGCCACACATAATAAGGTGACAGAGAAGAAGCATGGCTGCTCAGGAAGAGGAAGTGGGTGACCAGGAGTCAGTGAGAAGCAGGAGAAATAAAAGATGATTGGAGGCGTAACATGTTTGTATGTGTTTGAACTGGTCAAAAGGGATAAAAAGAAATATCTCACAAAGAATATTATTACCTAAGATTATATCCAACTATTAATTATACAATTAAGCTCATATTCACCTTCTTCCACTTCTTTAATAAACTTTCATGGAATCTCTTCTTTGTGCTTGGGAGCTGAAACTTTTTTTTTTAAAAAAAAAAAATGCACATAATGATCCCTCCAAGAAACACACAGCTTCCCATGGGGCTTTTTAGGTCGTAAGATAAGAATGTCGTGAATATTGAGACAAGATGGAAATGGCTATCTCAAGTGAATGCAAGTGGATTGGGATGGGAATCCAGTAGGGGAATATTTTCAATCCAGGAAAACTTGATAAGAGAGTCTTGAGTTGGGCTTTTGACAACAGATGAGAACAAACACTTTCTGGGCAAAACCAACCAACCAACCAAACTAAACCACAAGACCAAAACATGCCCAGAGTGTCAGGGGTAAGAAATGGCAGTGCCTGTGAGGACCCTGGCTTTGTCCTGGATTGTTCTTTAAAAGCTCACTCTTCATTCAGTGCTCTGAGCAAATGCAGATGAGGGTGGCAAAGCTTGCATAGCCTCAGACAGGTTTTAGGTAAGTTCAGCAAATCAGAGGAAACTGTATTCAAGATCACTAAAGGCTCCCCACCCCACACAATTGCATAAAAACAAAAAAAATGTTGCCTTGCCTATTCATTTACTTACTTACTTATAATTTATTTATTTTTGCAGGGAAAGAATGGTTTCCCATAGTTACTCATATTTATAATCCTAGCTCTCAGAGGGCTGAGGCAAGAGGATTGTTTTGCATTTGAAGCCAGTTCAAGACACACAGTGAGACATCTCAACATTAATGAATTGCTTTGATAGTTAATTGATTAATTTAGAAGGTAGAGGCGAGGACTGACATCCAGCATTGTCCTCTGACTTCCACAAATGTGTCATGGTATGGCATGCACACACAATTACATAATCACATGCAAACACGCCTACACATATGAACATGCTTATGCATATATACACCATACATACACATAGCACATAACACACACACACACACACACACACACACACACACACACACACACACACACACAGTTACCAAAAATATAAAGTTTTAAAGCCAAAGAGAAACCAGTTTGCCTGTGATGAGGAACTGGGATTACTCATTCATTAGACAGAACTGTAGAAGATGCCCAAAGAGACATGGCTGTGTAATACTGATCAAAGCATCAAAGAGTAATGAAGCTCACTTCTATATTTCTTTTCTTAATCAAAACTTGTCCTACTTTCAGAGACCAAAATCAGTGGGCACGAGTGTCGATGTTTTCCTAGATTAAGTTAGAAATTCTGCTTTTAACGTTTCCCATGCTTCTCATTCTTCCCTGGTGCAACTCCTGCTTCTCTGTCCCATATCTCTCAGTTCATGTAACCACTCGTTCTCTCTCTCAGTTCATGTTACCATTCATTCTCCCAGACAGTCATTATCATGGAGGGAATGAAGTGGAACTTCTGCTCACTGTATCTCACTACTTTCTCCAGGAATATTTGCACTTTCTATGTGCTATACTAACTGTATGTGAATATTGTTTTAGGAGCTTTAATCTTTATCAATGAAGCCATAGGAAGGTCTTCTATAAGTTGCTAGAAAACACCCAGAGTGTCTTGCTTCTTTGGGAGATGAGGCCCATTGTCTTAATTATGGTTTCCATTACTGTGACAAACCACCCCAAGAAACAAGTTGGGGAAGGAAAGATTTTATTCAGCTCTCACTTTCTGAGTCATAGCCCATCACTGGAAGAAGACAGGACAGGAAATCTAAACAGGGCTGGAACCTGGAGGCAACAAGTGACGCAGAAGCCATGGAGGAGTGCTGCTTACTGACCTGCTTCCCATGGCTTGATCATCCCACCTGCTTTCTAACAGAATCCAGGATGACCAGCCCAGGGATGACTGGGTCTTCCCCTATTGATTGATCACTAATTGAAAATGCCTTTCAGCTGGATCTCATGAAGACATTTCCTCAACTGAAGTTCCTTTCTCTTTGAGTCAAGTTGACACACAAAACCAGTCAGTACACCCATCATGCAATGTGTGGTAATAATTTGAGAATGACTGTTGAGCATGAGTAAAATGTCAGTCATGTGGAGTACTTCTTCAATATTTTTTGGCACAGAGAGTTCTGACTTCTTTTAGAGAGAAGGAGCTGTCAACATTATACACTAATATTCACTCAGGTAGGAATTTTACCAATAGTTTTCTCTAAAACAATAACAACAAAAACCAAAATCAACCAATCAAACCACAACAGCAAAACATACTGCTTCAAATCTAAAGGCACTTATAAGTTTATTGAGACCAAATCTCCCAGGCTCAAAGACCCATGACTTGAAGCAGTTTCTGAGTTACATTAGCAGTCTTCAAAGGATGCAGTTGTCTCTGAAGAGATGTTCAAAGCACCTTCATTTCTTTGGGTAACACAACATACTGGCCTTTGTGATTGAGTTGCCACCTCTAATTTCATGTGAGGATTTTTTGATAACACATCTGCTTCATTAGCTATGAGAATGTCAGCTTTGAAGTTTAAGTTCTAGCACTGGGCTGAACATGATCTTCTGGATCCTTTGCTTTGTAGATGATTAAAGAAACATAACATGGGAAGGAAAGGAGTTAACTCTGATTGTGTCTTTGTTAGCTATGTCCTGTGATGTAATGAAGAGATTACTGGATTTGAATCTCTAATACTACCTTATAGCTGTCAACCATCAGTAAGTAAGGTTTTGGGGAAGATTGAATTAGATACAACATTAGAGAGTAGAATCCTTGGCATACAGTAGGTATTTGGTGCAATCCTTTTTTTATAGTTTGTAAATTGATTTTTATGTCATGTTTCTTAGCCTGGCTTTAAAAAAAAAGAAAGAAAGAAAGAAACCTCCCTTAATTTGGTGAAAGGTGTAGATTTTTTTTATTTTTTATTGATTATTTTATTTATTTACATTTCAAAGGTTATCTATCCCCTTTCCTGGTTTCCCTTCTGCAAACTCCTATCCCAACTCTCCTCCCCCTGCTTCTATAAGGGTGCTCCCCCATCCACCCACCCACCTACTCTTGCCTCACTGACCTAGCATTCTCCTGCACTGGGGCATCAAGCTTTCACAGGACCAAGGGCCTCCCCTCTCATTGATGCCAGATAAGGCCATCTTCTGCTACATATGCAGCTGGAGCCATGGGGCCCTCTGTGTGTACTCTTTGGTTGGTAGTTTAGTCCCTGGGAAGGTGTAGAATTTTGCTCTTTAGAAAGAGTTATATATGTAAACCTCAACATCTTTCAGTGATAATGTAAACTTCCTTAAATTATCAGGCCATGGTCAGTTGTATGTGGTAACCTGCTCAGTCTCTACTGTCCAGATGTTGGCTCACCAATCTAAAAGTTTCTTTGAGGGGATCTTTTTGGTATAAAATTATCGTCAAATTAATAGACTTTGAGTAAAGCAGCCTGCTCTCCATAATGTGAGTTGGCTTCATTTAAAGGGTCATCAGATAAAGAATATATCCAATTAAAAAAAATAAAGGGTCATCAGAGGTTTCTGAAAAGGAGGAGATGGTGTCTAGCCTACCTTAGTGCTCAAGATTCCCACGGAGCCTCTGTAAATTCCCATCTTCCAGACAGCCCTATGAATTTATAGTTACATGAACTAAATATGA
Organism: Apodemus speciosus; assembly: GCA_002335545.1. NCBI lineage: Eukaryota > Metazoa > Chordata > Mammalia > Rodentia > Muridae > Apodemus > Apodemus speciosus. The sequence continues at coordinate 121,419 of BDUI01002711.1, read as the reverse complement.
GAGAGAGAGAGAGAGAGAAAGTATGTCTTTCTTGAGATCATAAGCATGGTCTTCCCGCCGCCGCCGCTATCTTTGCTACAGCCGGCTTGCACCAAGCTAGCTCAGGCAACCAGGAAACCCCAAGTTTAAGACCCCTGGGGACTCGAGCCAACAGACAGCATTCTGCGCTCAAGAGTTAAGCAGAGCAGCGGGCCCTGTGGGCCAGCCAGGCTTGGCTCTGAGCCCTGCGGGAGATCTTGCACTGCCCGCCACCGCAGCCTGCCTCGCTGTTGCTTGGACCAGACAGAAGGACCAAGTACCTGTGTTGTCCCAAGTTATACAGAGTTTAAGATCTCGGGGGACACAAACAGCCAGGCAGTAATCTGTGCTCAGGAACTGAGTAGAACAGTGGTTCCTGTAGCCCAGACAGGCGAGGGTTCTGCGCCCTGGGGGGGATCCTGCTCTCCCCGCCGCCACTGCCATCTTTGCTRCTGCCAGCTCGCACCTAGCTAGCTCGGGCAACCGGGAAACCCCAAGTTTAAGACCTCTGGGGACTCAAGCTAACAGACAGCTACCTGCGCTCAAGAGTTAAGCAGAGCAGCGGGCCCTGCAGGCCAGCCAGGTGTAGGTTCC
>BDUI01002711.1:82109-104370 GCA_002335545.1 Apodemus speciosus | reverse complement strand
GGGGAGGGAAAAAGACATATGGGACATTGGGGGGGCAGGGAAACCAGGAAAAGGGAAATGAAATGTAAATAAAGAATATATCCAATTAAAAAAAAGAAATATAAATAAAGAAAATATCCAATAAAAGATAAAAGAAAGAAAAAAATTATTCACAAACTACACATTTTAATAATATATATTATATATAATATCATATATGGAATATATATATATATATTCCATGAGTTCTCTTGTGTTTTGGAAAAATCTGACTTCATAGAGGGAATTGCTTTTGAACTGCAATGAAAGTAAAGATTTTTTTTATAGTTCTAAGCTTAGAACCCATGGCCTCCTGAGTGCAGGCAAGAGCTTTCTCACCGACTACTCCTCCAGGCCATGAGTGTCTCAACAAACACTGGAATTCTTCCACAACTGTCTTGGCTGATTTATTGAGTCAACATTTGCATATGCATATGAATGAAACAGTCCAGCTGTTCTTGGGGGAAAAATAAGAAACAACCAAAATCTCATATGAAGCCCAGCCAAGCTATACTTTGTAAGCTATCATGTATATCACATATCACGTATCATGTATTATGTATTATATATTACAAATTATGTATTATATATTACATATAATCTATCAAAGAAGTAAACATTTATTAAATTTCTAAAACAGCTACTTTAAAAGACATCAGTCCAAAAACTTAGGTCAATTGAAACATGAGTTTTATGTTTGTGTAAAGCTAAGCCAGGCTATTGAAGGTTGATCTTCTCTTTTATTAAAGGTCTGTTCTTCACTTCTCTGGACAATGTTTCTTCTTGTCTTCCCGTTTCAAAGGATCCCCTCTCAATAATTCCACTTCTACTGTCTAGATTATTGTTTTTATGAGATTTATCAGATAGCAATTGATATATTTCTGCCTTTAATTCCTTTCTGTTTGTTTTGTCATTGTTTGTTTTTGAGACAGGATCTAGAAAGCATTATGTAGCCCAGTCTTACCACCTTGACATTGTGGTCATCCTCCTGCTTCAGCTTCTTGAGTGCTATGATTACAGACTTCAGGCACCACACACAGGCTTTTCTTATGTCCTGTCACTGAAGAATGTTCTGCAAAACGCATACAAAGGAAAGTGGGTTTATTCTGCTAAAAATGAAAACAGACTCCTAATGAGTTGTCATTATGCCCCCAAATGAGTGTGGCTCTCAACCTTCTTTGGAGAAGCTTCCTTTCAGTATTTCTGAGTAACTCAGATGCCCAGAAAAAGAGACTGTGGCATGTTCAGTCATTTTGAATTAATTAATTAACTAATTAGTTAATAAGTTAATTAATTAATTAACATCACAAATGCTGCCCTCCCTCCTAGTCTCCCCTTACAGAGTTCCTCCTCCCTTCTCTGCTTACCTTCACCTCTGAAGRTACCCCATAGTATCTCCCAACCCTGGTGCATCAGGTCTATGCAGGATTAGGCACATCCTCTCTCACCAAGGACAAACAAAGTGCCCCTCTGCTACATATGTGTGGGGGGTGAGGGGGCCCTCGGACCAGCCCATGTATGATCTTTGGTTGGTAGCTCAGTTTCTGGTTCAGGTTCAGGTTGGTTGACACTCTAGGTCTCTCTGTGGGGTCGCCATTCACTCCAGGCCTTCAGTCTTTCCCTAACTCTTTCTTATGAGTTGCAGACCTCCATCCAATGTTTGGCAGTGGCTGTTTGCATCTGTCTCAGTCAGCTACTCTCGGGAATGCTCAATCTTAAATGAAGTGCAATCCTTCCACTCAAAACACCAGGATTACTGCAGAAGAGGAGGTAGAAAAAATTTAAGAGCCACTCTAATGACTATCCAGAAACGGTGTTTTTCCTGGGCACAACAGGGAAGTTACACATGAACTCACAGTTGTTGAGACAAAATGTGTAAGACCTTTGCAAGCTAAGTCGGACAGCATTCCAGGATGGAGATGGGAGGCGAGCAAGAAGTCTCACCCATTAATGAGGATCTCTTGGCAAGGGGAAAGGAAGAGTTGGCTTCTTTTAGGGTGTGACCTTCAGTAGTTTGACCACGCTCTAGTGGAAGACCACACATCAAAAAGGATACGAGTGCCACAGACTGAACTCTATGAGTTTATGGAAAAAAGAAATCATAAATTTGGATGGGAAGGGAAGGGAGGTGGATCTGGGAGGCGTTGGTGGTGGGAAGAATATAATGTAAATATATATCTTATCTCTGGCTCTTTCTATTTTTCTCATTCTCTTCCCCCATGTCTTCTATTTCTTCCCCTTAATTTTGTATTTTCTCTTTTTCCTTCCCTGACTCCATTTTATTTCATTCTCTTAAAATTATTTTTTAATATTAATTCACTTCTATAGTTATGGATGCTGCAGTACTTCTTTAATTTTTTTACTTGTATCTCTCTATCTGGTTTGTTTGGGAGTGGGTGTTGTATGGTGGCTGTTTTCTTCTCTCTCAGCCTCACTCAGAATTGATTCCTCTGGGGTATGCTGTTCACTAGAAGAAATATCTAGCCCAACAGATGGACAAACCATAATAGAGAAGCAAAACATATGAAAATATATAAAATAAAGGCTACTTAATACCTTCAAATGTTCTGAATTCTTCATTTCCTTATAACTATGCTGAAGATATTACAATGCCTGATTCCAAATTATTCTATAGAACAGTGGTAACAGAAGCAGTATGGCATTAACATGAAAAGAAATACTTAAAATACAGAACACAAGAATAAACCTATTCAACCAAGTGGGTTAGAAGAAAGACAACTCATTTAACTGGTGGTGATGGGAAAACAATATCTGCAAGTAGAGGACTTACACAGGTCCYATTTCCCACTCTGCAAAAAATCAATGATGGCGTACCAAATTTCTCAATAAAATTCTGATGTTTGAAACTACTAGAGGAAAAAATCTTCAGGATACAGACATGGAGAATGGACTTGTTAATAGGACCTTGCTGGGCAACAATAGCAAGTGTTGGCAAATAGAAAAGCATTTAATTGTCAATCTGCTCAACAATGGAAGCAGTTACCAGAGTAAAGAGACCATGGATAAAATGATAGAAAAAAATTCTGCCCATGTTTTATCTGACATGGGATTAATAGAATACTTTTTTGTAACTGCAAACGAACGGGTTACCTGGAAGGGAAGCTGGAGATGTATGGGAAGGTGACGAAAAGAGATGGAGACTAAGACAACACCTGCTGCTCAAAGTCTCAGAGTTTAATGGGGGACTCAGAATTTTAAGGTTTCAGGAAAGATCCTTCCCCCAAATTCCAGGGTGTTTTCCGGGGAACTGGTCTGGCTGGTCACTGGGTGTTGGCTCCACTGCTCAGGCGGCTGGGTGGGTCACCTGCTTAATTCAGAAATTTGTAGATCTGGAGGAACAAWKAACTTCACCTTGGTCTGAGTGCTCCACCCTAGGTAGAGGGGATTATGGCTAACACAGGAATTCCCACTCAAAGACTGGGAGAAGAACTTCACCTTGGTCAATGTCAAGTTCCTGCCAGGTGGCATGGCACCCCAATAAGGCTCTCTACAACTTTTTAAAAACTCAATAGGCCACACATCAAAACAATAAACAATGCAATCAACAAGTGGACAAATGAACCAAGGTAGTTCTCATAACAGTGGAAATGGTCAATAAATACATGAAATAATGTTCAAATCTATATGCCATCAGAAGAATGCAAACCAAAACTGCATTGAGATTTCATCATGTCACCAAAGTAAGAAGGGCAATTTGCAAATGAAAGGATGAGAATTACAGGCTCTTGGTGCTAAAGAATGATTGGCTGTGATGTGCGGGTTTTGTTGTAGACCTATAAAAGCTGTCCTGATTCTGCACTTGGGGCTCACAGTCTCCTACCCCTGCATGGTGTATGGCTGTGAGCCCCAGAGCCTCTGGAATAAAAATCCTCTTGCTGTTGCATCGAGACCGTTTCTCGTGAGTGATTTGGGGTGTTGCCTTCCAAGGCATGGGGTGCAGGGCACCCGTGGTTTTTTTGGGGGGTCTTACACAAAACTGGAGGGCAACAAACTTGGAGGAGAAGGGAAGTCTAATAGTGAGAATGTAAACCATCCAAGCATTATGGCATTTAGGATGAAGATTGATGAGACATATAAAAGTACCCTGGACATGAAGGCACACACCTATGCACTCATTACTAGACAGGCTGGGACAGGAGAATTACTCATATTTCAGGGCAACCTAGGCTACACAGAGAAGTTAGACATACAAAGAGATGCTTGGTGTTAAAATAACAAGCAAACCCTAAAGCCCGAATCCCCATGTGGAGTCATAGAATTTCTGAGGATAAACTTCAGAGCACATCATAGAGATCTTGTGTGCTCTTGATTCCATGGCACTACTGAAAAATAGACAAGCTATGSAATCAGAGCAGGCACCATGGAGTGGATGAAAGAAAATGTGGTAAGAGTACAGAGTGGAATATTACTCAGCTATGAAGTAAAATGATCTTGCCAGTTTTAGGTCAAAAGAGATCATGGTTTTAACTACAATAAAGCTGACTCCAACAAACATGGCTTGTTTTCTCTTCCAAGAAGGCACTAAATTAATAAAAAAAAAAAAAGAAAAGAAAAGAAAAGAAAAAGAAAAAAAATGAAAACAGAAGAAAGACTTTTGGCGAAGTGAAGGGCAAGAGAGGGAAAGAGAGACAGAAATCAATGGCAGGGGTTAAAAAAATCAATATGTGTCTCAGGAATGGATGAAAATACCACAGAGAATCCAGTGTTTTTACAACCATTAAATGCTCTCAAAAATTTAAACAAACAAAAAACCAAAACCTGATAGGCTGCTGAATGTTTGTTTCAGGCTCAGGATCCAAGCTCCTTTGACTTAGCTCTTCCAGACACATTCCCTGTGAATTCCTTTTTTATTTATTTATTTTTTTAACTTGCAGCTGAATTGGCTGCAGGCACTTGGTTTATATATACTCCGGCTTCCTGCCTTCTACTCTCCTGGCATTAATGATCAATTTCTACAAAAGGTTCTCTCGGACATCTCAGCTCAGATTCTTCCAACTTGAAGAACTCTTATACTATCCTCACCACCAAACCTTCCCTGACACCTTCCATTCTGAGGCGGTATGCTCTATAAAAGTCTGCTTGAAACTGTTCATATAAGCCACACACGGACGTTGATCTTACTGTTTTATATTATCTATAGACTTGTGACAAATGCAGTCTCTTACAGACGTCAGCTGTTTTTTGGGGGGGCATATGGCACATAATAGGCCTTTTGTAGCAGTGCCTTGTGGAAAGAATAAATGTCTCATCTATAATTATGGCACGTTACAAACTGTAAATGATGTCCTGTTAAATAAAAATCCCTTAGTCTTTCATTTGGATTCAATTTCATGTGTTAATTTTTATTCTTAAATGAAGATACACACACATACATACTTTGTGTGTATGTGTATATGTGTATATGTGTGTATATATGTGTATATGTGTGTATATATGTGTATATGTATGTATATGCATATATGTATGTATATGTGTATATGGGTATATGTGTGTATATGTATATTTGCAAATGCATATGTGTATATGTGTATATGTGTGTATGTATGTATGTATGTATGTATGTATGTATGTATGTATATTATGCTACATGAGTATTAACTCTCCCCTAGCTGCTTAAAAAAATTTTTTTTCACTATGAATGACCCTGTGRTTGAAASATTAAAGATCACTTCCCAGTGATAAGTACCCTGTAGATGTTAAAGGAAAGACAACTCATTTCTACCACTCTTTTACCCTCATTATTCTGATGGAGGCTCCATAAGCTTGATAGAATTTGGGAAGTAAAGGGATCTCGTGGAATCATGTCAAAGCCCTGGAGTTCCGAGCCTCTGGCTATTATGGCTGAGCTGCTATGCATATRCACAAAAACTGGTGGTTTGCTTAGCCCTCATCCCTGAGCCATCTGCATGCACTGCACACACAAAAAGCAACGTGATTCAGTCATTCACAAAAAGTATTTTCAATTTTACTTCTGACATGTGTGATGTGGGGTTGTTTGTGAATATAGATATTTATACATGTGTACTTGTGTGTGTGTGTGTGTGTGTGTGTGTGTGTGTGCAGTGTGTGTGTAGTGTATGTGTGTGTGTGTGTTTGTGCATATTCAGGGACACATGTAAAAGTCATATGTTCTAGTTCACTTTCTGTTGCTATAATAAAACACCATGACTAAACCTAACTTGGGAAGGAAAGGGTCTATTTAGCTTACAGGCTACATATAGTGCATAACYGAGAAAAGCCCAGGCAGGGATTTGCAATAATTGGCTTATTCCCCTTAGCTTATCTTTCATATGTAGATCATTCTTACCTTCCCCTGGAGATCTGGGCCTCCTATATCGATTAGCCACTTAAGACAATGTCTCACAGAAATAACCACAGGCCACMCTGATGGAGGTAAATCTTCAACTCCTCACACTTGTCCCCTCACAGGTGTGCCAAGTTGATGGCAAGGATTAGTCACTAGAGATTCAGTGACTAATTAACATTAGGTGTTAGGTGTAGGTCCTCACTTCCACTTTGTTTGAGACAAAGTCTCTTTTGTTCCTTACTAGAGTATCCATGTCAGTGGGCTACCCTGTAGCTCCCAGGAACTCTCCTGCCCCTGAGCCCCATTTCTGCATAGAAGCATGCTTTGGTTGTCAGACATGATCTTTTAGACACTGGAATCTCCTCCTAGCCCCACCGACATGCATGCATGTTTTCATCTAAATTTAGTGTTTAGGCTTCTCAGACCGCTTGGTCTGAGCTGCCTTGGGTCTGCTTGTGTTTACGTCAGTTTGCATTTCCCCAAACGAAACAGGAGATCGCCAGTTATCAAATGGGCAGCAAGTGGCACACAATCATGCCATTCAACTCAGTCCCAAAATCTTAAAGATTTGGTCATTAGCACTTACTTGGAAAATATTGAAACTGGAATGAATAAAATAAAAAATAAAATATTGATACCGCCTCACTTATGACTAAAAATATGTCCCTGACATTGACAGATATTTCTTGAGAAGAAGCCTGCTCCACTTCACTCCCATTCTTAAAAAACACTGAATAGAATTACAGGAATGGTTTCCAGGGCTTTACTTTATACCATGAATATCATAGCTCAATGTGGGCAACACTAGTTTTCTGAGAATAAATAGTATTTATTGCTTTTTTTATTTGTTTTTTTTTTCTAGTCTGTGTGCTTTAAAGTTTTTTCAGTTCACCATGGCCATAAGATGAGTTAGAATTGTTGCCACCTCCTAGATTATTTAATAAAATATGTGTTTCCAGGGGTAACAATTTATAGCAATTCCCAAAGAGGTAATAGGCACAAACACCCTGTAGAGGGCCTCTAGABGGAAGACATCTGTGATAGTAGAGTATGGTGTGTGGTGTTTATTTAGTTGTGCATACAATTGTTAATGGCATTGCTGGTCTCATGGCCAAGAAATYCTTAGGCACATGTAAGTATTTGTTTGGATAGATTTTCTGATCTATACCTAAAACTTAGAATTCTTAGTCCTTCAGATTTGGTGAAGGGCGAAAATGAAGAAAAAGAAGGGATTGACGAGTTAGAAGATACAGAAGAGGAGGGAGAGGAGAAGGAAAAGAAGAGAAGGAAGCAGAGGAGAAAGAAAGGAGGAAGAGGATAATGAAGAGAAGGAAAAGACAGGTTGGTCCCAGGGACTCACTGGCCACCCAGCCTACCCGAGTCAGTAATCTCTAGGTTCAGTTGGAGACCCCATTTCAATACAAGTTAGAAATTTATAGAGAAAGACCCCCAATATCAACTTCTGGCCTCTACATCAGTGGTTTTCAACCTTCTTTATGCTGTGACCTTTTCATAACTATGTTTCTGCTGTTAGAAAAAGCAATGTAAATAATTCAGAGATAAAGGTTTGCCAAAGGGGTTGCAACTCTCAAGTTGAAAACCACTGCTCTACAGGCATAGGCAACCACATAGGCACAACATGCATTCACCCCCCMCACACACACACATTTAGAAAATGATACTTGCACCTTCTGGCCCTTGAAATAGATATATACATGATAAAAATAGAAGGTGAGAACAGATGTTGTAGATGACAGTAACATAGTAACAGGTCTGACATGCCATCTTGGTTTCTTCTTTTGGGCTCATTCTTTCTTGATTTTTTTATCTGTTTATCCATTAATTTAACAGCAGTCATTGTTTTTCAAAAGGCACTTGCAGAATATGTTGCTGGGACTCTTGGAGGTACCATTAACTTAGTTCATTAAACCAGTAGTGTAAAGGAAATAGAGTAGACATTTAGTAGATGGAATAGACTCGTCTCATAAGTGCTTTGACTGCCACTACCCCACCCACTTCACTCCTCTCCTTCCCAGCATTTTTGTGCTGGAATGACCATCTGTGTTAGGTATGGAACTTAATTATTGAAAATTCCAGATTTATGTTTTATAACCCTCACTAACATACCAGCAAACTGGTGTGGAGTACATGTCAGATGACTGTACTGTATCAGATCCTAGGAACAGAATTCAGGAATTCAGGGGKGTAGAGGGGGGCTCTCTTCTTCTTCTAATAAAAAGATATGAGTGAGAAGCATGGCCTTTGGTTTTCTGAAGCAGAGTCATGTGCCTCTTCTTGGGTGAAGGCATGGTGATTCAGGATTGGTCAGAAGGGTCAAGTGTCAAGGAACGTGGCTCATTTGGCAAAGGAGGGAGGGAGGGAGGTGTTAGAGGTCAGGGTTGGAGAGATGGATGATGAGAATGGTGGGAAAATGAGACATCCCCCACTCCTCCCCCCCCATCCCCGTGTTGGCCACAGCTGCATTCTGCTCCCTGTGCTGTGCTTTTGAGGGACTGAGTAAGTAAACAATGTCCTCAGAATGCTTTTCTGTGACGTCTAATCCCACCCAGCTGAGTGCTGCTACTTCTTGGATACAAGTATTTTGCATAAATTACTAACACTATTGCTCTTATCATCATCATTGGTGCACTAAAAATTATTTAAATCAAAGCCTTTTACTGTAGCTTTGAGCTTGCCCTACATATGTGATTCTATAAACAATGATGAAAATGTGAAGGAATAAATGAATGATTTATCAGAAGAATGAATGAATCGGTGAATATCTCCTTTTCATATTGTAGACAAGGATGCAGCTTTCTCCTTTCCTAAAGCAGCTTTGATGGAGAAGTGAGTCTGGCTTGCGCAGACAGTGATGGAGGGGCGTCTGACCTTCTCTGACATGTTTCCATTTAGGCTGATCCCTCCCTCAATCCTTTGCTATCCTTATATCTTCCTGGCTATGGGATTTTTATTGAATTTCTGATATGTGAATGAATCACCATATAAAATGTGAACTTTCTCTCAAACAAAATTACACAAACAAAATAATTCTGCAGAGAAGGAAGCAAATAGGCCTTCTCAGTGGCAGCTATTTATAAGAGCCCCTCTACCACTGCAATGTTATTTCTGTAGCCTTCAAAAAGCCTTCTGTGCTTTTTGTTGGAATTTTACTGAGAAAGACATATGATCTGTGAGAATGGGTACTTTATCTCGGTTGGCTATGAAAACATGAGAAAACTTACCATGACTAAAGGTATTTTAAGTCGATATATAAAATGGCTTCAGATTTCTCTTATCTTTTTATGGGGTGGGGTGCACAGGGGAGATCGAGGCGGGTATGATGATGATTAAAATCAATGCAGACCACTGCTGGTCTTAACACATGATGGCAATATTGTACACCACTGTGGCACATAAAATGATATCACCCATAAATCCTTTGCCCTTTCTGATGCTTCTAAGAAAACACATGAAATCATTTTGACTGATTAACAAGGCTATGCTCTGCAGACACTACAGGCCCTGAAGTTATTGCAGTTACCTAACTTATCTCCTGCAATAAATCAGGGACTCTTTGCATGATTAGGAGGGGGAAGATGTGGCCTAGGAAGAAAGAAGGAGGCAACAAGTATTTAGAGCTAGCTTGGCTATGAATCCACAGTATCACGGTTGGATGGGATAAGAAAATCGGTGACATTCAACGCTTGTAAATAGAATTACTGAAAATTAAAGGAGACACCTCGGCTTCAGGAGAAGGCAAACAGTTCTCTATAGATTACATTTTCCCCAGTTGAGGACCTGCTTCTAGTCACTTAGCTAGGATTAGATGCCAAATGGTACTATTGATTACCTTCCACACTTCTCTCCCTCTCTAGATACTCAAATCACATCTATCCTTGAGACAAAAGAGTCAACTTTTATTATAGGTTTTGTGGTTGTGGCTAAGTACTAGGATAGAATGGGGATAGAGTAAATTGCTTGTGTATTAAAACAGAGAAAAATGCATTTATTAAAATGCTTTTTTAAAAAAATCAGGAAGCTTTGTTCATATTAAGGCAGCTCCATCGCTTGGAATGCTACTACAAACCACGGGCTGGCGTAACATTATTTGAGCAGTTTGACTACCCACTCTACCAAATCATGTGAGGACTTCTCCAGAGTGTTTCTCATAACTCTGTTAAAACCATTGATGTGAAAGTAGCTGTGTGGTATGATGACAAAGTCCTTTGTGTAAAGACCCTGGGACAGTCTACCTTAATGCATAATACAATGTAWTTCATCCAGCCATGAAAACGAATAAAATTACCTCATTATAGAAAAATGGATGCAGCTAAAGAGCTTCATACTAAGTGACTTGAATCAGATTTATAAAGACAAATGTCATATGTGCAGGCCTTAGATTTTATGTATGGTACTTATTTACACTATATAGAAAAACAAATAAGCTTTCTGGGGACAAACAGGATTGGGAAGGGAGAGAAAGATATTGGAAGATATGGAGGGACATGGTCATTGCATACTTGAATGACAATATCCTTATAAAATCATTTCTATGCTCAATGAACAGAGGTGTGTGTGCATGCATACACAGACATCTCTCTCGAGACAGTAGTAAACACCAGCTACAGAGTGATACAAGAAGACACCTGGCTTGGTAGTGCTTGACATCACAATTTGTATAATTAGCATTGCTAGTTTACAATGGCTTAAACTTGGGTATCACATGTAGTTTACAAAAACCTAAAATGTAGCTTGAATTTCCTCAACACTCTATTATATTACTAGAAATGCTTCAGATTGTAAATACCAGCAATTAAATCTGAAAACTTCAATAGAAATACTGTGCTGGGCACATTGCGATCACAGGACTCTAGGATATGTAGATTTCTTTTACCCTTAATATCTATATTCTTTACTATCAGTGTTCTGGCCAGCTGGCTTGACTGACAGGAAGAATATAGAACTTGTTTTCTTCTTGAGGCACCTGAATTTATCACCTATGTGATCATTGTTGCTTTAAGTATACCCATTTATTCTACTATCCCCTAAAATAATAATGCTTTTATCTCTTAAGGTTCCTGAGAGTCCCACTTGTTAATATGGGGGTACTTTGCATACTGTAGGTAGGATATTGAGCACATGGAAGAAACCCATGTTTCTTAATCTTAATTTTATAGGATTAATAAATGTGTTCTGAAAACACCCTCTTTTCAATTTTTTTTGTAATGATTATCTTATACTCAAAGAACCCATTGCAAGTGAGATAACTGTATCAGAAAGAGGGGGGATCCGAGTGAACAYGGTGACCTAACCTGAGGGATGTTTCTGGAACTATACAGTAGGTGGAGGGAGAGTGGGAGAGAGGAAGGGACAGAAGGAGTAAGAATTTCACACAAACTAAACCTAAAGTCTGAAGAAGAGGTGTCCCAGATCTCCTTACATGTGATTTAAAGTCTCCCCTTCTTCCCATCTGCCTCAACATATGTGCGTGTATATGTGTTTGTGTGTGTATCTATGTGTTGTATGTGTGTGTGCAAATATGTATATATTCCAATCAATTGGAGAATATAATGAGGTTCAGAAGTTCTCATTTTCAATAGTAGAACTTTGATATTCTTTTCAGATATTAACAATTTAAAGACATTTAATATTTTAACTGGTCTCAACAGTGTCATGTCACAAATGTCACCCATTTCCAGTTCCTCTGCCTTGCTTAGTTAGATTCAAGCAGATGTTTGCTAAGTCACCATGATTGGATTGCAGGAATTTTCAGAATCTTATTTCTCTGCCTTTGTGTTTCAAGTACACCATGGAGATGATGCAAATAGCCTATCTTGAGCAAATGATCTGTCCTCTGTATGTCAAGGAGTACAGAATCAAGCAGAACAGTCTGGCCTTTGAAGACCCACCCAATACTGAGGCCCTTTTCCAAACACAGTACACCGCTCTGCTCTGTAAACCTGTCTACTTAAAACAGTCTATCTACTTTATAATTTATCTTCAAATTATAGCTTTTGATGACATCATTTTCCTATGTCGCTGTGATGGATAATCTTGATGGGATGTAGAATCACCTTGGAAGGGCATATCTGTGCAAGAGTTTCTAGCCATCTTAACTATAGTTAAACACTACTCTATGGGCCAGGGCTTAAAAGGGAGGGGGTGGACGGAGTACTAGCCTTCAAGCACCACTGCTTCCAGAGTCTGGATGTCATGTAACCACCCGCCTCACACTCTCCCAGCTGGGCATTACGAACCACGATGGATCTAAACCTCAAACTCAGAGCTAAGACAAACCCTTCCTTATGACACTTTTGTCGGGAATTTTGCCACAGAAGTTAKAAAGGTAACTATGATGCTCGTCCTCCATTGCTCACAGCGAATGGAGAGCTTTTTGTATTATGGCTTTAAAAACAAAACAAAACAAAACAAAACAAAACAAAACAAAACAAAACAAAACCCTAAAACATAAAACTAATACAGCAGATGGAGAAAGCAGCAGACCGAGAAAGCATTGACGGTTCTGTAAGGTCAAAGCAAAACTTTATTGAAAGCATTGACAGAAGGAAAATTAAAAGCTTCAGTCAACTGATACAAGGTATCAATTTCCTCAACTCTAAGAGTTATTCCTATTTGGCCATCAAGTCTGGATATAGCTTTTCCAACAAGTAAGAATCTTAAAAGTAGAGCATATCAGCTTTTCTATCTTCTCCCACTAGTCTATTCCAGAATGGCTCTAGCAATGGCATTGTTTTTGTCTCTAATATGATAGCAATGTGAAAAAAAAATTGCTTTTTCCTCTGACCTCTCCCACCCATCAGCTTTATTTACATTGTCCTTACCTTAGTTAGGACTTCTATTTCTGTGATAAAATACCATGAACAGAACTCTTGGGGAGAAAGGGGTTTTGTTCATCTTATAGCTTGTAGTCCATGAGCCAGGGAAGTCATGCAGGAACCTAGAGACAGGAGCTAATGCAGGAGCCATGGAGGAATACTAGCTCATCCCCTAAGGATTTCAGAGTCTGATTTCTTATAACACCATGATGATCCTATTCCTGTCCTGACACTACCCACAGTGAGCTGGGCTTTCCCACATTATATCAGTTAAGAAATGAACCACAGACATGCCTACAGACCAATCTGCTAGGAACATTTCTCAATTGAGGCTCCCTCTTCCTAAATGACTCTAAGTTGCATCAAGTTCACATAAAACCTAAAAATAACCAGCATAGTTCATAATGACCATMTTTTCACCTACAGAAGCTGCTATTGAGGACATTAGTTCTTCTGAAAGCTGTCTGAATCCTTTCTGGACATTAATAAAAATCCTCAACACACATAAATATGCACATACGTGTGTGTATAAACACACATTTATTTGAATAGAAAACACTGATTAATATTCCCAGAAAGATTTTAATGATATGCTTCAATAAAATAACAAKATTTGTAATGTACCAAAAGATAATAAAAATAAGACAAAGATAAAAAATCATATTAAAGTTTGAAAGTGCGAATAGATATTTATAGAGAGTTACACAAAGGGAAATCTATCAAAGAATAGTATAGAAATACTAAACAGCAACCAAGGCGCACTATAAGATTGAAGGTAGACAAACTTGTGGACTCAAGGTCACACAAACAAGCATTTCAGAGGAGCACTGAAATTTCCAGGCTATGACTGAATAGCTGCACAAGAAATCAGGCTGGACCAGGCACATTAGAGGAAAGTGGTTGATGCATTCAAACCATTTTAAAGGATATTGTTGAGATTGAAAAGCCCTTGGATTTAACTGTAGAGATTTATGTTCTAAATGGGAAAACATATATTCTGATAAATCTTGGGAAGAAAAGTTTAATTCAAGGTATTTTATATCTTGTCTGTTTAGAAGGAACTATCATTTTAGAATTAGTAAAGATATTAAAATAGCTGCCATACATATTAGAGGACTAATGCTTTTTTTAAAATGGATAAAAACAGAGTTTGAGATAGCATATAAAAGGGGGAACAAAATAGAATACCAATACAGTTTACTGGTTGTATGATTTTGGTGTTTTGTTTGTTTGTTTTTTCACTTCTAGAAATTATCTGTAAAGAAATCATTTAAGACATCAATAAGTTCTTAGAACATAATGCTAGGAAGCTAGTTATGGTGGCACATGCCTGAAATCTCAACTCCAGGGAGCCTGAAGCAGGAGTATCACCAGGATGTTGTGGGAGACCTGGACCATATAATGGATTGCAAGCAATTTTGGGCTAAATAGTGAGACCCTTCATCAAACCCTACCTCCCAAATTAAAAAAAAAAGTAAATCAACAATAGAGACATAGACATTTCCAATTTTATTTGCTGGTGATTTTATGAGAAAATTCCCATTTGGCTCAGGTATTTGGACATGTGGTCCCCATGAGTGACTCTTTTGGGAACATTCTGAAACTTTGGGAGGTATGGCATTCTGGTAGACCTGCATTATCGAGTCAGGTTTTGAGGGTCTATCGCTTCACCCTAATCCAGTTTTCTGTCTTATTCACAAATGTGGGTAAAAATTGCAACTCTCATCTCTCAGCCTCCTGTTTGAGTACTAGTGGACTGCTATTCCTCTCTCATCATTATGGACTCTGTCTCTCTCCATCTCTCTTTCTCTCTCTTGGTCTGTCTCTGTCTCTCTGTGTCTGTCTCTGTCTGTCTGTCTCACTGTCTCTGTCTCTGTCTCTCTGTCTCTCTCTCTCTTTCTGTCTCTCTCTCTCCCTAAGCCAAAAGAAACTCTTCATTCTGTAAGTTGCTTTGGTCATGGTATTTTATAACCACAATTAAATAACAACAAATCTTTAATTTCTAAGTGACTGTGCCTAGAATAGAACATTTAAATCATCCATCCTCTAATGCTATTGGTGCACTGAAATGTTATCCAAGACAGGAGATGCATAAGTGGGGGAGGGGGTTGTTTTCTACTTTTATTTTTGCCTGGGCTGCCATGTCTTGGTGTATACACACTGAAATCCAGGGCAGCCAAAGGCAGAGACAACTTCCCAGAGGAAGGAAATCCAAGAGGTTCAATATGCCCTTTGTTGCTGCTTGACTGTTATATTTGAACCACAGAACTAATTCTGTTTGCTTGTTCTTTTCCATGGGATGTGGGTTAGCTGTTTGGCTTGGAGCGACATGGAAACGGAATCTGGGCTATAAAGCAAAAGGAGTGCTATGCATTCTCTCTGGCCTTGTAATAGAGAAGATATTGCCATACCTAGAGCTTAGTCTGGATATCTGAGCTGAAAACAACCTAAACCCCAGTGCCTTCTCAACCATGTTCAACTCTTGTTTGAGATATGGAGGCCATTTTCCGCCATCGTTTCCTTAGATCTCACGTAAAAAACAATGCTACTTCAGTATTATCATTTTCTTTAATATTGTGGTCTGTGACCAAGATATTCCTAGAAGTAAGAAAAAGTTTATACCAATTAAAAGAAAAGCAGTCACAGAAATAGATTCATGTCTCAGATTAGAAAAGACATTAAAACTGCTCTCAGGCATATTAGAGAATGCACGTTTAAAATTAGATTTAAAAATGGAGAGCTTGAAATGGCATATAAAAAGGGAAACAAAGTGAGCATTTGAAAGAAGAAAATAGAAAGCCCGAAATTAAAAAATGAATTGAATGGCCGAACTTTTTGAAAAGTGGACTCAGTGTACACACTCACTAAAAGGACTCGATGTTATAACTCAAAACAACTAAGATTTTTAGACATTATGTAAATAGACACACATACAACTTACATACATAAGATAACTTCGAAGCGTGAAGAAAAAAGGTTAGACTGGCTTTCAGACCCCAGGGCCTGAAATCTATTACAGTAGAAAGTGTCCTTGCTTTGGGTTGGTTTCTTTATCCTGAACTTAGATTTTCAGAAGCCACTATCTAGACTGGAGATACAGCGAGTGTAGACAAGCAGTGTTGAATCTAGCTAAGTTTCCTCTTTCTCGCATAGAATAAAGAAAGAGGTAGCCTCTCAAAACACAGCAATCACCTTATCCTGCCCCAAAACACAGAAAACAAGGCATCCATCTGGTGACTTAGGCTAACTAACTTTCAGACATAAACGCTTTGTCCCCACCTCGGAGATTGTCAGTGATCAGGAGGGAACCTGAATTTCCAGGACCACTCTAGAGAGATGGGCTGGGGTCTTCTCCCTGACTCCCAACCTACTACTCTTCTGGAATGCTGCAGAAAAAGCCAAGTGAAAGAGAAAGTTTAAATGCCACAAACTCCTGTGATATAAAACATGGGGTTAGAAAAAGATGGGTTAGAATTTAAAAAGAACTCATGGTCAAGGCTTATGGCTAAAGCACTTGTCCTACAAGTGTGAGGACCCAAGTTCAGATCTCTCGAGTCAATGTGAGAGCTATGCAGAGTAACCCTGTCTGTAATCCCAGAATTCCCTCAAAACTCACAAGCCAGCTAGCCTGGGATATGCAGCACCAAATAATAAAGAGAACTGTCCTAGTGTGAGGACTGATACCYGAAGATATCCTCTGGCTTTCTTATATGTTGCATGACATGTGCAAACTCATACTCATAAGATAAACTTGCTTGCACATACACTCAAACATATACAAAAGCACTCATGACATCAATCCAGCAGGACCCCAAACTTAATGGAAAACCATCTGTGTAAACAAAATGAAACAAAAATATCCATTATCTTACAAAGACATTTTTAAAATTATAATATAATTACATCACTCCCCTTCCCTTTCATCCCTCAAAACCCTTCCATATACCATCCTTGCTCTCTTTGAAATTTATGGCCTCATATTTTAAAATTATTGCTAGATTTTGTATGTGTATATATTGTATCTCCTTATCTCCTAATCCTCTTATCCCMAGAGGTAGTCATCATCACCAATGAAGCCCATATCAAGAAAATTTCTCTGTGAAAAGATGGAGACCATTATAGAAAAGTAATGCCTAATCAAGATTCAGGGCTGTGGAGCCCAGTCCTAAACTAATAGACCTACAACACAGTTCTTACACCTGTGCCATTTCCTCTTTCTTCAATGATTGCTGAGCAGAATCTACCATTTACTTAAATTTTGCATCCCCTAAGGAAAGAATATCATTTCTCTGGCTATATTCAAGTTACTCTCTTCATATTTAAGTATAGTGTGTCTTGATACAAAACGGCTTAACCTACATGGGTTGTCTCAACACCCGAACCTATAGGTCTGGGTTTCTGATAAAATGCCCATATGCATATGCGTGTGTGTGTGTGTGTGTGTGTGTGTATACACATGCATAATTTGGTATTGAATAGCCAATAGGTATGCTCTTTCCTAGGAAGACTTTTTTTTTTTTTTTGGCTATTTGTTTTGCTTCATTTTCTATAGCTCTTTACATAGAGTTGAAGCCTTGTGAGCTTACAGTTCCGTTTACTTTTGCCTGCCTACTGTTGTTGTCCTTGTTCAGATCATGCTTAGGCAGTAATGTTGGTGAAACTTTATTGTGTAGCTCTTGATGTTCCTAGGAGGCACAATCTCACAGAAAACTCCGTTTCACCATCTCTTGTGCTCTCCTAAAATCCCTGCACTCCAGGTGTAAAAACTATGTTGTAGATGTGTCAGTTGGGACTGGTCTCCACAGCTCCRCCTTTTGATTGGGCATTGTTCCTCTGTAATGGTCTCCATCTTTGCACAGAGAAATTTTCTTGATGTGGACTGACTTGGTGATGTTATATTACATATTTTATCGCAAGAGTTTGTGGTTATCTGTGGGTATAAGGATAAATATTTAAAATATAATTAGGGATTACATGGGCTTAGGGAAGTAGGCAGATGTGGGTTCTCATCCAAGACTTATGACTTCACTAACCCTGAGTAGTTGGCTAGGTTTCCATGRCTAGTCATGATTTCTCTCTTGTTGGGTGAGTCGAGCTGTGGGTCACTATTACAATATACATGCTGTTACTGTACTCTGAAGACTATCACACCATTCAGGTTATTATGGTTCATAGGCTTATTTGGATGAGAATRTTGGTTGCTTTCTTCCTTTCAAAGTTTGCAAGGATCCTTCTGGTACCATGGAAGCTTATCCTCAATCTTCTTACAAATACTTTAAAGAAAAAGAAATAATAATAATAAAAAGAATGAAATGTAACGTTGTAGAAATTTCCCAATGGGAAAACAGAAAATAACTCAGAAAAAATAGTTGAAAACCATTTTTAAGGCTTGTGAAGCTGTAATGAAATATCAAAATGCTGTATATAGGAGTCCTGGAGAAGAGGAGAAAGAAGATGAGGGAACTGATCATTTCCTTGTTTGAAAACTTTATATATTTTATCAGAAACCCAGACCTATAGGTTCAGCTTATTGAGACAATCCATATAGGATAAGCCWTATCATATCAAGACACACTAGACTTAAATAACAAGATAGTAGCTTGAATATATATCTATATATCTATATCTATATATATATACAGAGAAATGATACTCTACCCAAAGAGGAAGCATAATTTAAGTAAGGGTAGATTCTGTTCAGCAATCATCGAAGACAGAGGAAGGGACACAAGACCATTCAAGTGCTACAAGCAAACAAACAAAACACAAAGAAACAAACAAAATTAACAACAAAAAGAAAAAACCAAAAATAGTCTAAAATAATCTTCCATTCATTAAATTTAATCTTTTTACATAAAATAAAAATCAAGACATTTGTAAATAAAATTGAAAGTGTTTCTCACCTGCAAATTTATAACAGATAAAATAAGTTTCAGAAGAAGATAAAGACAGCAAAACAAATGGAATATGAGACTATTAGAAAACACATTTAGAAGGAAAAATATGGGCAAGCACTTTTGKTTTTTTTCTCTTCTTCATCTTTGTCTTCATCTTTGTCTTTTCTTGCTCTTGCTCTTCTTCCCCTTCTTTTTCTTCTCTTCCCATCCCTGGGTCCCCTGGTTCCTTCCCTTCTTCCTTCCTTTCTTTTTTTCTTCTTCTCATTTTTACTGAATATCGTCTTTATTTACATTGCCAATGGTAAAACCTTTCCCTCCTTCCTTTCTTTCTCTTCAATTTTCTATATTATGTTTCAGGATTGAAGCAAAAATCCAAACACTGCCWGATGTGCCTCTGACTGTATGGAGGAGAAATATTTCAGATGATACAACTAGAGGAATGTCAAAGGACTTCTCTCAACCTGGCATAGTCACAACACCTGTAGAAGGTGCCATGCTGTGAAAATGGAAAAGAGAGGAACCTGCATGAAAGCCACAAGAGATGCATTCTATAGCAACATCAAGAACACAGAATTGTAAACTGTGTTTAGAGGGAGGTAGGAATGGTGTACTACCATCTTCACTGAATTGTGAGATCCACTACACCTTTGCATATTTTCAAAACAATCAGTCCCACACTTTTTCTTTCCAGTAATGGAGTCCAGAATAAATCTGATGCTGGGGCCCAACAAAAACATTACAGAAGAAGAAAGCCACTGAACAATCTCCTTTATGATCACACTTACAAAAATTCCGAGTAAGGTTGAGAGTTTCAGAGCATGAAATGCAGAAATCAATCTGAGCAATTAAGTCTTGTATTTCTATGAATGCAAAGTCAGTTAAACATGTGAAGATATTGGTAAAAAATGATTTACTAAAATAGAGAATTATTTTTGATTACTTCATGAAAAAKTAATTTTTACCATCTGTGGAAATGAAGCAGAATTAGTCAATTTGAAATTTTCACCTTACTGCAAACCTTGCATCCAATAATATAGGTAGGTACTGATAATGTATTAGGAAGGAGCTCCCTTAAAAGTCATATAGGTAACAAATGTTTTCATCATTTCCACTGCTAGCCATAATGTCAACAGAAGTTCTACACAATGTTGGAATGTAAAAAAAAAAGGAATACAAGACACAAATGATACAGTCGCATATGAAAAAAATCTGAAATCTATAAATAAGGAGAATTGAATTAGATTCTATACAAGATCAATATATCGAAAGTAATTATATTTTTTATGAAGGCAGCAAACAAATAAGAAATAAGTAAGTTCTATAACAACACAAAATTTTGTGAATTCCTTGTCATGWATTTATCCAAAAGTCTCTTTACCTTACATCCTGCAAAACATTTCAGAAAAGTAACCCAAGGTGTCAGGGCAGTGAATTGCGAAAATTAAGAGACACTTTAAGAATTCTATAAAATGGCAAAGAAACTAGGGAAAGAATAAGCAACCTCAGTATATTGTTATTACTGATGTTTTAATTACTTTTTTCTAGAACTATTTCATGCATGCACATGATGCATCCTGATTACCCCCTCTTAGTAATCGATCTCCTTGTCTCCATCAATGCCATGTCCTACTACTGTTCTCCTTGAAGACACGCCCCTACTGTGGTCTCTTGTTTAGTTTCCTAACTNAAAAAAAAAAGGAATACAAGACACAAATGATACAGTCGCATATGAAAAAAATCTGAAATCTATAAATAAGGAGAATTGAATTAGATTCTATACAAGATCAATATATCGAAAGTAATTATATTTTTTATGAAGGCAGCAAACAAATAAGAAATAAGTAAGTTCTATAACAACACAAAATTTTGTGAATTCCTTGTCATGTATTTATCCAAAAGTCTCTTTACCTTACATCCTGCAAAACATTTCAGAAAAGTAACCCAAGGTGTCAGGGCAGTGAATTGCGAAAATTAAGAGACACTTTAAGAATTCTATAAAATGGCAAAGAAACTAGGGAAAGAATAAGCAACCTCAGTATATTGTTATTACTGATGTTTTAATTACTTTTTTCTAGAACTATTTCATGCATGCACATGATGCATCCTGATTACCCCCTCTTAGTAATCGATCTCCTTGTCTCCATCAATGCCATGTCCTACTACTGTTCTCCTTGAAGACACGCCCCTACTGTGGTCTCTTGTTTAGTTTCCTAACTKCTGTAGAACTGCCAAGTTCTGAATAAGAGGTCAAACAAGTGACAGTTGTTTTTCTATGACTAAGCTAATTTTCTCAATATAAACATTCCTGTTTCACCCATTTCTGAAAACTTTATAATTTCACATTTTTTTACTGTTGAATAAAATTTCATTGTGTGTATATATCATATTTTCTTTACCTACTCATCAGCTGATGAACATCTGAGCTGATGTGGTTTGCTGACTATTGTGAACAGAGAGACACTGAACATGCACAAACAAGTGTCCCTACGGTAGTGTACCGAGTCCTTTGTACATCCAGGAAAGGACTAACTCAGTTATATCAGAGTTCAACAATGAACAAATTTCCTCTTTCCAGTAACCTTACACACTTTGCTTTTTTTGTTACTTAATTTCTTGATAATATGGCTCTTAAGGGATCTCACTCTTAATATATTATCAGTACATATCTTACTGGATGCAGGGTTTTAATAAGCTGTTGGAAAATTCAAGTAATTTCTGCCTGGAGTGAGATAGGGTCTCAATTATAACTTTCATTTCTCTAATAAGCAATGATATTGATCCTTTGAAGCATTTGTTTATGGTCAATCTTTACCTATGTTTTTAACCTTGGGGTGGAGACAGTTTCCACTGGTCTCYGCTAAAGGAGATGAAGAGAGCTACATTTTTATCTTGTTCCAAGCTTCTATATGCATTTCTCAAAATTTTATTTGTTATATATTTTAATACTTAACATATATTATTAAATGTACATCTTATAGTTTTATTGTTAAGTGTTCTACCACTATCATGTTGTAGCCCTGCTGYTCAGGAAATAATCTTGGTTCTCTTCAACTGTTTACAATCAAGGTTGCTATTCAGTGTCTTTTCTATTTTTACTTTTGAGTTTCTAGAAGTTTTCATCAAAAGTCTTCAACTAGAGTTTATGGGGATTTTGAGGACACACACACACACACACACACACA
>BDUI01002711.1:19830-41415 GCA_002335545.1 Apodemus speciosus | reverse complement strand
CAGTAGTCACTCTTGGGCTACATCTCTGATACCAGGTCAAAGAAGGTAACTTTCAGGCAAGAGGCTGAGGCAGAGTCCTAGAAAGACAGCAGGGCTCATGTGAATGTTGAGAAGAGGTCATGTTGGGACAAGCATTATGTCTCTACAAGGAACCAGCATTCCATGAATGGCATGCACCAGGCATCCCCGGCCAATAGACATCTCTGTGCAGCATCAGTTAGAGGAAACGTGTCTGCCCCTTTCCTRTATCCTTGTCTCAAAGCCACCAGTGAGRAGCAGAATCTCCCAAGTAAGTAGACTTTCAATAAGAAATAATAGATGGTATTTGGATATTTCGTCTCAATGTTGAGATCAGTAGTGTAGGAATTGAAGTGCAGGAGGATTAGGGGAGAAAGCATTACAGCCATTGCGATGAAGTTGGCAGTGTGACTTCTGATTGAGAAGATGACAGGAGAGGGCAGTGAGGTTCACAGTTCAACTGAGCTCCATCCTAGTCTTCCCTCCAGACCAAGGTTTCTACCTTGGACACATAACATTCTTTCCTCAGTTTTTCTCAGCTCTTTGTAAGTAGATGTGGCGGTCCCAGGGGAAAAAAAAACTTAAACTGCTCTATTAGAAGCATCTTGAATGTTATTTTATCTTGTCCATGAGATAGCCACAATTAAAACAAACCAACATCACTCAGAGTTTTAGTCACAGAACAAACCAGATAGAGATTTTTAAATGTTCATTTTATTAGTTTTTTTTCTTATTTCCAAACACAGGCTTATTGTGCAAACATTTAGAATATTCTGGAACAGGACACATGTGAAGTCCCCACTAGCATTTCTGGTATCCCACACAGCATGGACCCACATTATACTGGTGTTTAAGGACTATAGCCTTGATTTTTCATGTCTGTTTTTCCATTCACATGTGGACAGATACACACATTCACGAACCAGTATGTATGTATGTTTGCAAAGCTTTTTACCCTCAAATAAAAAAGTGAATCACTGTTTGAGAGCATCCATGAACAATGCTACTGGAAAATGAAATTAAAACCCTGAGAACAACCCTGTCACTGACCTTAATATGAGACGTTCCCATCAATAATTTCGAGTGAATAATCAGAGTAGTACTTTCTTAAGCTTTTTTCTCCCCTTTGAATTAGTATACTTTGCCACACACACAGACACACACACACTCACAAACAAACACACACAAATATGAATGTATGCACTGTATATGTTTTTATATATAAATTTAATATATTAAGAATGAGGAACATTCTTTCATARCATGAATAACATTAAGATTAAGAGCACTTTCTCATGATTTTTCAAGGTGTCCTGAATTACCACCTATGTAAGGAAGGATCAGCATGTCAACATGCCTCCTTTCTCTATGCAGTCTTTATGTTTTCCTGTAGATGGGACCCAGAATCTCCAGCTTAAATTCCATCTCCTCAATAAGTGTGGGAAGTCCAGTCTGGGATCCAGCAATGTTTAGGCATGAAATTTCCACTTTCTGGGATGGCAGTTCATTAATCTAGGCCCGTATGGAAAGAAGAACATGATACATTGTGACATACTTGCACGGCAGTATGTACGACTAAACAGGACCACCTTCCAGCTTCTTAGAGCAACTTGGGTGTATTTAAAATGGGGAATTAAGGGGAAAAGGCAAGTTACAGGGTACAGTAGAAGACCATGTTGCGTAAGGCTTCTGCACAAGCCATGTTATGTGGATTACCATCTATGGTAATAAAATAAAAGTATGCATCACTACCCTTAAGCCAAATTTTAAGATGTAAATTACCTTAGGAAGAAAAGGAGGTGACATTAGAAAGTTTCTATGATTTAAATTGAATCTGTAGTATTCTGCTTCTTCAGCTAAGTACAGGGTATACAGTACAGAAGGGTTCAGATTCTTAAAGTATTTAGCACCTGCCATAATTCCAARCATAAAAATGATAATAATATTATATTAACATCTTTAGATATTTAAATGTATCTGTTGTGTCATTGATGGAAATATACTATGATTACCACTGATCCTCTTACAGAGATAGATTTTATGTTTAGAAAAATCTACTGAGGTCTGTGTAAGATAAATACTACCTCCTAAACAGAGCTAAAGTTATTGGTATTTCAAAACACTGGAAACGGATTTCYCACTGTCTTTCTCTCAAAGCGTGGACTTCCCTCATGCTGCAAAATTGTCAGGGCATATGCCTATAATGCTTTCTGCCCCAGCAGCATGCCTTCGAATATCTCCCCTCCAAGCTGCATTCSTGGACTCCCCTCTCAGAGCTGCTGAACTTCAGCCAGAGCTGGCATTTCCTGCCAGTTCTACCTTTGACTTTCTCCTGTGGCACTGACCAATTTCTAGACCCTTTCCTGTGCATCCCTTTACCTGCTTCCTGTAAGACCTCACCAGCAGGCTACTGAAATTAGGAKTTCACCTCTGGAGAAATTGTTTTCAAAGATGCATGTTTAGGTATGTTGTTGAAAGGATCCTAGTAATATCTGGTACCTGTAAGTATGTATTCTACATTCATTGAAACAAGACATACCTAATCAGGTCTGGTGAAGGTAGATCAGCAGGTACAGTACTTGCCTTACAATCAGAGGACATAAATTCAATACCCAAGACCCACAATAAAAACAAGCAGGTTGTAGAGGAATAGGCTTTGTGGTTGTAATCCAAACACTGGATATATAGAAGATAGGTGGGACTTGATGGCCAGCTCGTCTATTCTACTTACTTAGTTCTAGGACAATATGACACTGTCTCAAAGGTGGGTGGCATATGAGGAATGACATTTGAGATWGTCTTCTGGCTGCTATACATAGTGTACACATGTGCATATGCACTGCTCTACGTGTACCTGCATACACATTAGCATATTCACATGTATATACCACAAACAAATAAATATCAATGACCACTTGTGCAGAGCAACTTACTTATTATTTCTCTACAGCTCTAAGGTCTGGGTTTGCTACTACATCTCCCTTTTCATAAAGCCATGAAAAGGAAAAAGAAACTTGTCTTAAGTAAACAATAAGGCAGGCCTGCTAGCTGTAGTTTGCAGACCGAATACTTTCAGCTTTATTGCCGAGAGCACTGCAAGAGTCACAAGGACGTTTTGGAGATAATGGTTAAATTCACAGACTCAGAGACATCTCACCGTGGAAGAGACCCGGGAGGTCATCTAATTCAAATACTTCATTTTATAGATGAGGAGACAAAAGCCTAGGGAGGTTTGGTAGCTAACTGATTGCAGAATCTATTCTCAGACCCAGTATTTCCTTCTCAACCTCAAAGGTTATGTTCCTCAAAATCCCTGTGGTAAAAACAAATTACCTTGGAGGACCTTCTGACCTTCTGTGGGAAATAGAGTTCGGGAAGTAAGACAGCGAGTGAATCTGAGAAAAATTATCATGTGGAATTATATTCACTAACATAAAACAATGCAGGCTTTCTGGACACACTGGGTGTTGACCAAATTTGAACTGGAGGGTCCAATACAGCATTTCTTATGCACTCTATAGAATCCATTATTTCCAATTCTTTAGCTTCTCTTATGGCATATTTTTAAAAAGCTTCTTGTCATTTGTTTTCATTTTTGCAAATATGAGCTGCAGTTGATAGCTTTCTGTTCCTGTTCTGTTCTCTCTAGTTTTTTTTTTTTTTCCTTTCCTGTGATCCTTCTCTTGTAATTCTCTTTACTTGGAATAAAACATGTTTCCCCCTGAGTCTTCAGTGTCTTTCTGAATGCTTCTCTCTGTGGTTTGTTAATTGTGGCTGCTCACCAGGACTACATTTACTTCCTGCAAGTAATTCTCACCATTTGATCACTAGAGTCTGTCAAATAAACCTTGATGCCTTTCTAGTCTGTGTCTCTCATTCTTGAGCTACTGCCTCAATTCAACATACTCCTGTCTGGAGCCTAGCATAAGTGTCCTCTGAGAGGCTCTGTCCAGTAGTAGAGCTAAACAGGCAGAGACTCACAGCCAAACATTAGATGGCCTTGAGAAGTCTTGTGGAAGAGTTGGGGGAAGGATTGAAGAACCCTGAGGGGGTAGGGACTCCACAAGAAGACCAACAGTCAACAAACCTGGACCCTTGGGGGATCCCAGGAACCAAACCACCAACCAGAGAACATCCACAGGCTCTACCTAGGTACCCTGTACATAAGAAGCAGACGTGCAGGTTGGTCTTCATGTGTGTCTCCCAATAACTGGAGGAGGGTCTTACCTTGACTATGTTGCCTGCCTGTGGATCCTGTTCTCCTAGCTGGGATGTCTTGTCTGGCCTCAGTGGGAGAGGATGTACCTAGTTCTGTAGTAACATGAGGTGGCAGGGTGGGTTGCTTCTCAGTATGTGTGGGGGCTCTCACTTCTCAGAAGTGAAGGGGAATGGGGAGAAGGAGCCATGGGGGGCATCTGGAATGAGAGGGGAGTCTGTGATCAGGATGTAAAGTGAATGAATGATTGAATGAATGAATGAATGAATAAATAAATAAATAAATAAATCTAAAAAAAGATACTCCTGTATCTCCCTTGGCACACACAGTGCAGTAGCAATTATCTCTTGATTCATCATTATCCTTGTATCATTCAAATCCATTGTATATCTGCAATTCTATACACAAGAGTCTCCTGTGCAGCTCTATGCATATCAGATTAGACATATACCGACAATATTTCCTTGTCCTTGTTTCTTAAACAATACAGTATAACAACTATTTGCATAGCATTTGTGTTGATTTATGTACTGTAATAATCTGCAGATGATTTAATACAGGAGTTGGGATCATATCTAAGTGAGAGTATTTGCCCAGCTTGTGGGAGGTGCTGAGTTCCTACCTCAGCACAATTTTTTTTTTACAATTAAAATAAAGCACATAGGAGGAGATGCATGTCATATGCACATTATACTCATTCTTACATAAGAAATCTGAATGTTTCTGATTTTGATGTCCATAGAACCCTAGAACCAATTTCCTACAGTGCCAAAGGATTACAGACTGTTTTGTTTTGGATATATACTCCTTAAGTACCCACGTGTTGTGGATTGATCCCAAGGGTCGTACTCTTAAGAGATGACAGAATCTTTAAGAAGCAGGGCCTGGTGGGAGGTCATTAGGTCATTGGATGGTCTTGCCAGGGATGGTGGAACTGCAGGCTTCTCTTTTTCTCTCTGAGATCCCTGGCTATAGATCAGAGGGTTTCTATTTACCCCATAGTCCCCTCATGATAGGAACTCCCATAGGCTTAAAAGCAAGAAGAATACTGAGTCACAGATTGGGACTTTTGAAATTATGAGTCAAAAACAATTCTTCTTCTGAGTTTTTTTTTTTTTTAATCTCAGCCATTTAACATAGCAATAGAAGGATGGCTAATGTGTAGTGTATCAATTTCCTTATAACTGTTCATAACTTCCAGTGGCTCCATATAACCTACAGAACACAGTCTAAGTAGTCACCATTTCCAACAATAACTCCTTCTCAGCTCTTACACCTTATGCTCTGGTTTACTTATTCACTGGCTTCTCTAAGTAGTGTCTTTAAAATGTTCCAGGCTGAGGTACTTAATGCTGAGTCATTACCCTGTCTCAACTGACTTTCCTTTGTCAGTAATGTCTGCCACTCTGTCCCTTTCAGTCTTCCCATCTCCCCTCCTTGAGACCCCATTGCTCTGATGAACATCTCTACTCCTGCCCTCACCCGCCGCTGCCCTCTCCAGTACAGAACAACAGTGTCCTGCCTGCAGCATGCTCCAAAAGCCTCATTCAGTGGTGTCTCCTCCAACCCCAGGCTCTCTTCGCTTCTCATCTGAATCCCATCCCTCTCATCTTTGCGGAGGAACTTCAGTGTTACTCTGGTGTCTTGTTGGCTGGAGTCCTCCTCCCATCCTAAAAAAGAAAAAAAAACCAGATCTACATTAGCATCGGAAGGCACTGATTCCCACCTCTTTCCACCCCCTCGCATTCTACTCTTTTATAAAAAAGTTCCACAAGTAATTGAGTAGAGCCACTGCTTTACACCTTCTGTTCATGTTCACTTTGCAGTTCATGTCAGACTGCCTTCACCCTCATAACCCAGTTATTCACTAGTGACCTGCTTATTACTCCCTCTACTATCTCTTCCTTCAATGAGCCATTGCTCCTTTTTCAAAATTCTGTCTTTTCCTGGCTTGCACAATTCACAGTTGCCCTGATCTTGAAATTGCTTCCTTAGTTGTTCATCCAAAATGTAGCTGTGTCTCCTCTTCCTCTATCCATGAAATCTCTCAGGGCTCAGTCCCCTTAATGTTCTGTTCTGAGGCATCAGATGCCCCCATTCAAGCCTACCCATCCTCTTGGCTTAGATACCATTTCAGGCATATGACTTCATAGTTTGGGTCTTGGTTCTAGCTGCAATTCTGATTTCCTGACTCCTTTCACTGCCAGTAGAACACTCTCCTACATACATATCATGGTTTTCCTATATAAATAGATCCAAGTGTGGTGGCTTGACTGTCAAATGTTTGGCTTGGCTTTAATATGTAGTTTCTGCCTAATACATACCCCAGCACATCTTGCTGGCAGGACTAATTATAGGTTGAAGGTTTTGTAGATGGATTGGTGTCCCTGTCCCTCCACTGTAAGTCTAGACTGGTTATAGAAGATAGCTAATTCAGTCTCTGTATCTGTCAATAATATAATATAAGGCTTAGCTTGGCTTACCATAATAGATTCCTGGGAGTTTCCATCACACTAGAATTCTCTCTTGCTTCTGAATTGCTCCTCCAATTTCAGTTGTCTCTCTCAGTACTGTAGCCATCCATTGTTCCCCTGTTCTTTTCCCTACTTGTCTGCAATCCACCCACAATAACTATTCTATTTCCCTTTCCCAGGGAGATTTATGTACCTCCCCTTGAGACCACCTTCTTATTAGACTCTGAGTCTGTGGATTGTACCATTATTACCCTTTACTTTATGGTTAATATCACTTATAAGCGAGCACATACCATGTTTGTGTTTCTGGGTCTGGGTTACCTTAGTCAAAATGATTTTTTTTCTAGTTCTGTCCATTTGCCTGAAGATTTCATGATGTCATTATTTTTAACAGCTGAAATACTTCATTGTGTGAATGTATCACATTTTATTTATCCATTCTTCAGTTAAGGGACATGTAGATGGTTTCCAGTTTCTGGCTATTATGAATAAAGCTGCTATGGACAAAGTAGAGAAAGTGTCTTTTGGTAGGATGGGACATCATTTGGGTATGTGCCCAGGAGTGGTATATCTGGGTCTTGTGGTAACCAATTCCCAATTTTCTGAGAAACTGCCATATTGATTTCCAAAGTCGCTGTACAAGTTCGCACTCCCTCAAGCAATGGAAGAATGTTTCTCTCACTGTATATCTTCAGCAATATGAGATATTTCTTGTGGTTTTGATCTTAGCCATTCTTACAGGTGTAAGATGGAATCTCAGAGTCATATTAGCAGTGTACTTTTCCTTGAAGAAGCTTTCACCTTTATGAGGTCTCATTTATTAATTGCTAATCTTATTGCCTGTGCTACTAGTGTGCTGTTCATGAAGATATTGCCTGTGCATTCAAGGCTCTTCCTCATTTTCTCTTCTACCAGGCTCATATCTGGATTCATGTTGCAGACTTAAGTTTTGTGTAGGATGGAAAATATGGATCTATTTTTATTCTTCTGCATGCCAATATCCAGTTAGACCATCACCATTTGTTGAAGATACTTTCTTTTTTCCATTGTATATTTCTGACTTCTCTTAAAACACCAGGTGTCCATGGGTGTGTAGATTTATGCCCAAATCTTTGATTCAATTCCATTGATCAACTTGTCTGTTTTTATATCAATACTGTGTGGTGTTTTTTATTAGTATAGTTTTTTATGGTTCTGTAGTAAAACTTGAAATGATGTTGATATGTCTAGAAGTTCTTTTATTATACAGGATTGTTATAGCTATCCTGGGGGGTTGGTTTTTCCATAAGATGTTGAGTCTATATAGAATTGTACTGGAATATTGATGGGGCTTGAACTTAATTTGTAGATTGGTTTTGTTAAGATAGTCATTTTTACTACATTAACTCTTATGATGAGCATAGGAATTCTTTCCATATTCTGATATATTCTTTAGTTTCTTTCTTCAAAGACTTGAAAGTCTTATCATATAGGTCTTACACTTGCTTGGTTGTAATTACCCCAAGATATTTTATATTATTTGTGGTTATTGTGAAGGTTCTTATTTCCCTGGCTACTGAATTTTTTAAAGTTAATCTTGTATCCAGTCATTTCACTTAGGGTGTTTATCAGCTCTAGGAGCTCCATGGTAGAATTTTTAGAGTCACTTATGAATACTACCACATCACCTGAAAATAAGGATACTTTGATTTCTTTTTTTTCCAATTTGTATCTCCTTGATAGCATTTAATTGTCTTAATACTTTAGAACTTCAAGTACTATATTGAATAGATATGCAGAGAGTGGATAACCTTGTCTTGTTCTCGATTTTAATGGAATTGCTTTGTACTTCTCTCCATTTAATTTGATATTGCTATTGGCTTACTGTATATTGTTTTTATTAGGTTTATGTATGTCCCTTGTATTCCTAATATCTCAAAGACTTTTATGAAGAAGGGGTGTTGAGTTTTATCAAAGTCTTTTTTAGGATCTAATAAGATAATCGTGGTTTTTTTCCAATTTGTTTATATGGTGGATTACATTGATTTATTTCCATATGTTTAAGCATCCCCGAGTCTCTGGGATGAAGCCTGCTTGATCACAGGGGGTGATCTTTTTGATATGTTTTTGAATCTGGCCTGTGAGCATTTTTGAGTATTTTTGAATCAATACTCACGAGGGAAATTAGTCTGAAATTCTTTCTTTGCATAGTATAGATACCAAGGTGACTCTGGTCTCATAAAATAAATTTGGTACTCTTCCTTTTGTTCCTATATTGAGGAATATTTTGAAGAGTATTAGTATTAGATCTTTGAAAGTCTGGTAGAATTCTGTCCTAAAACCATCTGTTCCTGTGTGTGTGTGTGTGTGTGTGTGTGTGTGTGTGTGTGTGTGTGTGTGTTTTGAAACTGTTGTTGTTTTGGTTTTGTTTTGTTTTTGATTTTTGTTTTGGTTTGGGAGACTTTTAATGACTGCTTGAAAATTGTCTGTTTCTTTTGGATTTTGCAATTCTGTGGAGTAGAGGCTTTTGAAGTATGATTTAATGATTCTTTGGATTTCCTCCATGGTTGTTGACATGTCCCTCTTTTCTGATTTTGTTAGTTTGCATATTCTCTCTTTGTCTTTTAGTTAGCTTATATAAAGTTTTTTCTTTCTTGTTGATTTTCTCAAAGAACCACTTCATTGTTTCATTGATTCTTTGTATTATTCTCTCTTTTTTATTTTGTTGATTTGAGCCCTTAGTTTGATTATTTTCTGCTGTCTACTCCTCTTGGCTGTGTTTGCTTCTTTTTGTTCTAGAGCTTTTAGTTGTGCTGTACAGTTGGTAGTAAGATGTCTGTCTAATTGCTTTATGAAGGCACTTAGTGCTATGAACTTTCCTCTTAGAACTGCTCTCATTGTGTCCCATAAGTGTGAGTAATGTGCCTTTATTTTCCTTGATTCTAGAAGGGCATAGGACTTGGGCATAGGGTGAGGAGATGCTGGGGACAGTGAAAAAGCCTCCCTTTCATCTCTATCTTTTAAAGTATTTTTATGTGGTTTTATTTTATCTTCACTGTTATGTTCTTGTCTCCAGAGCATTATTTCAAATTTATGGAATTTTTTTTACTTTCAAGCCCATCCCAGTTCACAGAGAATGGGGCCATTACCACCACTGACTAATTATCTGCACAGCAGCAGAAAATGTCTTTTCTGAGACATAAAAAATTCCCAATATGTCCAGTCATGACCTGTTTGTGAAGTTCGTGCAACATAGATGGCCTCTCCTGGTCAACCTCCTTACTTACCCCTTTCCCATAGCTCTAATGTGCCTATGGCCTCCAACGCTTGAAGTCCTACACTTTTCGCTTAACAGATTGGATTCTCCTCTCAGTCTTAGAAATCCATCTTTTTGATACTTTCATAAAGAACTCATATGTCCATCAGGTCTTGGTTTATAAGTCATCTTCAGACGTGGTTTGTGACCACATCTTACTTGGTGTTACATCCATTCTTCATTTTTGCACAAAACATCTTTCATACATTTATAATTATTATATTTCCTTCCTTACTCTGTTCTTACCACTCAGGAGATATCTTTCAACTGAGTGTAGAAGGCTTTGTGTAACTGATCAAGACACATAGTGCTCACTGGAGTATCTGTCACTTCACTAAATAATATTTTTTGAATAAATTAATGATGTTTGCAGTCATGTAAGTGCTTTTTAATTGATTGAACATAACTTGCCTGGGGTGACATGAAAGATCAGAAAAAGAGAAGCAGTCGTTTAAGAGTAAATTTTGACTTCAAAGGCAGCATTCCTGGAATATATACTAGTATATTCTCTCACTTTCTTTGACATTGCAGCCTCTTTCCTTGCTGAGATAAGAATTGACAGAAGAATAAAATAGGGAATGACTTGGAACCATGCATATTTTATCCTCAGGAGAAATATCCTGTTTTTTTTTTTTTTTTTTTTTTTTTTGGCAGTTCAGAGAGATCCCTTTCTTGTGCTATACTTATTTTGAATAAACAGCATTGTTGGAAAGGTTGTTGTTTCATGAGGTTTAAAATTAAAAACTATTAAATGTTAAGAGATATTGTGTTTCAATGTCAAGTTTCCCCCTCTCTTGGTCCTAATAGAATTTTATAGATTCTTCTCAGAATTTGAGATTTACATTTTAATTTTCCTCCTTTCTTTATGAAAACATGACACATACACATTGGTATATGTTTAAAATCATTTACTATATTCTGGAGAGCCTTCTCTATTAGTGTACAAAGACCATGCTCACTTTCTCTCATGGCTGCATAATATTTTTATGTGCTACCTCAAGGTCCTTTGACCACCATAATATAAATAGATGCTTCCAATTTTTTGTAATTGATAAATAACAAAGAATGAGAAAGGTGTAAATTCCCAAAAGAGAAGATGAGAGGCCAAATCATAATGCATAAATATATATTTTTATGACTATTGACAGCATTGAATGAGAAGGCTTTCTTTTTTTTCTCCCTCCTGGATTTACTTTTTAGAATGGTTTTGAAGTCTTTCTATTTTAACAGATAAAGTATGCTATTTTTAATTATTTGAGAAAATATGTTAGTTATGTTAATTATCAATGTGGYTCAGTGTCCAATTCACATGTTTGGCTTTCTGTGAACTATCCATATTTTTGACAGCACTCCATTGGCTTATTCCACCTTACATTTTTTGACAGGAACTTCAGATTCTGCTTGTTCAACTTAACCAGGAAGCACTAGCGATGCCCATGCGATTATCTGAACTCTATTAGTTAACTCAAGAAAAACACACTTTCCTTGACAATGGTTATCTCTAACATTGGACATTTCTTTATTTTGTTTTGCTTATAGGCAGAATTAACTTTGATGGTAATTTTGTGTATGCAGCGTGCCTATGTATGTAATCAGTGTTGTCTGTAAAGAGCATTGCTGATACCCTGAATTTCTAGTTTCAGGATTCACCCCTATAAACTCTATTTACAAACTGGTGAGATAGTTCAGCCAGATAAGTGACTGGCCTGTCTTGGAAGCATACGGAAACATGAATTACATCCCTGGAAGCTACATTGAAGAAAAAGATCTAGGTGTGTTGGTATGCACTATAACATCAGCGCTGGGTAAATGGAGATAGGTGGATGGATCCTTGAAGCTCCACTGACCTGATATCCTAGCCCACTTGATAAACTTCAGGTCAATAAGAGACTCTATCTCAATAAGGAGTGAATAAATAATAATGCTTGAAATTGATCTCTAGCTTCCATGTGCATATGGACATTCATGTACAAAGCTGCACGCGCGCGCGTGCGCACACACACACACACACACACACACACACGAACCCACACATGAAAACATGTACATAAAGTAACTGAATAGATTACACTCACATTTTCTTAGTTTTATGGCTTTGGTTTTCTTTCAGGGGAAGTTTACCGGATTGTTTTTAGCATCTTCATTTTTCTCTGGGATTGTTCTTAAATCTTATTTCTTTCCTCTTTCTAGTCTGTAGTCTCTTTCTTTAGTGGCATGAGGTTGTCCATTCTTCTACATGCTAATGATGGGTCTTTACCCACTTCATCTTTGTCCTCTATTTCTTTTCTGAGTTCTTCTAGTGTAGGAAAAAAAGCAGGCATGACCTGGTGGCCAGCCTRCCTGGCACACTGTGCTTCTAAATAAGAAGCATGACATACCGTGCTCCCGAGTAGTCCCAGAAGTGAGAGTATAGAATTCTGATAACATAAATAGCGGGTAACTGGTAGGCTGATGAATCTGTGCTTGATTTTTATGTCCATCTTTAGTATAGAGATGCTGGCAGTATGAACTTCCACTGCCCAATCTGAGGTAATGTGCTAACGAATGCTGGCGGTATGAGCATCCACTGCCCAATCTGAGGTAATGTGCTAACCAATGCTGGCGGTATGAGCATCCACTGCCTAATCTGAGGTAATGTGCTAACCAATGCTTTCGGTATGAGCATCCACTGCCCAATCTGAGGTAATGTGCTAACCAATCACAATGCATGGGCTTCCATTGTACAAGCCCTTGTTCACATACAATAAAGCACACACTCCCTGAAACCTTCTCCAGAGTGGTTCATCTCTGTGCCCTTTACAGACCCACAGGCGTTGTGGTCTTCTAGGGGGATGCCAAGCAATCACGGTGTGCCAGTGGCTGCTTTCTCTCTTCCATGTTTTACTTCATTTCTGTTATCATCAGAATTCCTCAATTTCCCCTCATTCTATG
This sequence comes from Apodemus speciosus, assembly GCA_002335545.1. Lineage (NCBI taxonomy): Eukaryota > Metazoa > Chordata > Mammalia > Rodentia > Muridae > Apodemus > Apodemus speciosus. The sequence goes on along the minus strand of BDUI01002711.1, from coordinate 28,481 downwards.
TTTCTTTAATATATATAACAACATAGAAATGTTTCAGCTTTAATATTCACCTATAATTATCTGCTTTGCCAATAACTTCTGTTTTGATTTTTTTGTTTGTTGGTTTGTTTTGTTTTTTGGATTGTTGTTTTTGTTTTTGTTTTTCTGTTGTTGTTGTTGAATTGCCTTTGCTTAAAGAAAAGCTTTCTTGCTTGTTCAGTCGTATTTCTCATTCAGAGTCCAGGGTGTGCTTTTCCCATTCTTTCCTTGATGTCTATTGAATGCATATTGATTGAATAGCCATTCTGAGTGAGCCTCAGTTTCCCCGTACTTGGTAATGCCCTGGCTCTCATAGAGCACTGAGTGGTGTGCCCATATCTTTTAAGCGAGAAAAGGTTTCATTATCCTCAAGGGTTATTTTCTTCTAAATGTGTTGTGTCTTTCTTCTGCAGCCTAGTTTACTTCGGGAGCACATAACAGGTGAGTTGTATGCCACCCACCTGCTTCGCCAGCTGCAGTCCCACCAGGCAGAGGCCTTGTCTTTAACATTGCCTGTTTGTTTAATCGCTTGTTTATTCGGTGGTGGTGCAGGATTCTAAGATGCATCTTTGGCTCTGCCGGGCATCTTTCTTCATGTTTCCGCTTCTGTTAAGTCCTATTTTTATCCCAGCCTATCTTCCAGCTGTTCTTACTCAGGAAGGTGTGGTTTTGTTGGTTGGATCATCTTCGATGTTGTTCTTTTTCCTGCAGTTTTTTTTCTGGGAATTTGTGAGATATCCAGGCACCTGTTGCTGAGCTTCCCCCCCCCCATTCATCATTTTCTCTCAGGACTCCCTGGGCTCCTTTGCTCTCAGTTTCATTACAAAATTATCAGCTACTTTCTGCATCCCAGTCACTGTGAAAATAGAATATGTGATTATTTTCTGTAATTCTCTTGTCCTTGTTTACCTTACCAGAGCAAACTTGAGATGCTCAGAATAAATGCAGACAACCCCACAGGAAATGTCTATTGCATTTATCAGACTGACCACTATTGTTTGTGGTACCAGCAGCTCTGACATAAGTTAATGTGTGTATACCAGGGGACAGAGGGCTGGAAATCTAGCTAGTTAGCTCGTATGTAATCCTTGCTCTAATCCTCCTTCTCCATAAATATAGCTTCATATTGATTGGATGGAAAGATTCAGATACACAATTATCAGACCCCACTGAAGCTCTCTTCTAGGTTTCCCTTGAGACCCTGGACCACGCCACCCAGGCTCCTTCCACATCAGGAGCAATCCCAGTTCCTTGGCTCCTGGAAGACCTGAAGGTATACTCAACAGCAGCAGTCCTACCTACCTGGATACCCAAGACATGTGTGGAGGGTCTTTGGATGGAGCCTCATGGCCTGCCCCACTGTGACCTCCAAGTTTTGTCCTGGGCCATGAGAACACTGCTTCCTGAAGAAGATCATTGGCCAAAAGAAGAATGAAAGGGAGCCATTGAGAGTGGGAGCATGGTGTGCTTTCCACTGTGGTTTGAACCTCCTACCTTTCCTATTTATTTTATCATAAAATTTAATATTAAAAATGAAAGGCTTTAAAAGAATCAGCATTTTTTTATTCATTTGGTATATAATGTTTTATAGCTTTTCTCTAAGAATTTAAAAGCTAGCTTTGGTTCTGAACATTTTTGATAATTTTATTATCTTTGTCCTTTCCTACAAGATGTGATTATTTTTTACTCTAAAATGTATCTATTACCATAATCAAAGAAGAAACATTAAACATTTAAAAAGGAATAAATCAAAATAAATAGTAAAACCCCTCGAAAGGGAATCAAATACTAATATTTACAGCTTTAAACAAATCATCTCTCCAGTGATCCCAGGGTGCATTTTCTGAAGGCTTTTATCTTTTATGTAACATACAGGTACACACACAGAAGGAGGGAGGGAAAGAGAGAGATAGAGATAGAGATAGCGATAGAGATAGAGATAGAGATAGAGATAGAGATAGAGATAGAGATAGAGATAGAGATAGATAGAGGTGTACACTCAAGTGCAGACACACACACACACACTCACATACATACACAGAAACACAGATACACCCACATATAGACACACACTCTTTCATACAGATTCAAACACAGAAAAATAAATACACATGTGCACATAAGCGCACACAAAAACATACACAGATGCACAAACACATACACTCACACTAAACACAAATAGAGAAGACATACAGACAGTGACACAGACAGACACACACACGTAGGATATGCCTACTCTCACACAAATACACTCTTCCAGATCCCTTCTGATATTCTGAAACATTTCCCTTCCATGGCTCAGGCTGTTCTTCAGTTTGTTATGTAGCCCCCACTGGTCTTAAACTTTTGTTGATCTTATGTCAGCTTCCTAATGCTGGGGTTACTGCCATGAGCTTCTATTTCTCAGCTTCAGGTAGCTCTTAATAAGTATGTGTATATTTGTACATTTGTGCCTGTGTGTGTATGTGTTTATGATTTGTGTGCACTTCTGTGTATGTGTGTAATACATGTATGTGAAGGTGAGTGTGAATACATGAATATGCATGCATGTGTGATGTATATGTATGGTGTATAGTGCTGTATGTGTGTGTGTGTGTGAATGTGTGTGATGTGTGCATGAGTGTACATGTAGTATTGTGTAGTAGGTGCCTGGGCTGGTGTGTGTGTATGTGTGCATGTGTGTTTTTATTTATACCTGTGTGTGGTGTATACGTGTGTGGTTTGTATGTATGTGTTTGCATATGAGTTTTGTGTGTGTATATAGCACATAAATGTGGTATTATGATATGTGGTGTTTCTTCTGTGCACCTATGTGTGCACATGAATGTGACTGCTTGGTGTTTATGTGCATGCATTACAATTAATGTGTATGTGTCGTGTGAATGTATGGAGTTTCAGTTTGTGGTATTGGTGTATGCATGTGTATGTGCATGTGTATGTGTGTGGTTGGTGTATGTGTATATGTGTATGTTATGTGTATGCATGTGTATGATATATGTGTGTAGTTTGTGTGCATGTATTTGTGTGTATGCATATAATGTGTGTGTTCATTTATGTAGTATATATATATAATTTATGTGTGGTGTATGAATATTATGTATGTATGTAGTGAGTGCTGTATATGTGTGGTATATGTGTATATATATATGTATGTGTATGGTATATACATGCGTGTGCCTGTATGTGTGATTTTTGTGCATTTGTTTGCATGTGTGTATTTATGGGTGTGGCATGTATGGTCTATGGTAAATGTGTATGTATTTATGTGTGTGTATTGGATGTACGTGTGAATTGTGCATACATGTGTGTATGTGTGTGCCTGTGTGTGTGCCTGTGTGTGTGCTCTATGTGTATGTGTGTATGCATGCTTGTGTGGTATGTTTCTATGGTATTTGATGTGTGATATTTGTGTGTTCATGTGTGTGTGCATGTGTGTGAATATTGGTGTGTGTCTGTGTTTTACGTGCATATATGTGTATGTGTGCATTCTCTTGCCTTTGCAACCCTTTTCTAAGATTCCCTTTTCAGAAAAGGGAATCTCCACTTTTTATATTTTAATTTTTAACTTTTTACATGCTACAGTTATGAGTTGTATAATTATAAGGAAAGGAGGAACGCTGCTTAAGCAAATTAAATAAATTAACAATGAAAGGCAAAGAAAAAAATCCTGACTCCTTCCATTAAGATAATCTTCATTCCCATCTCATTTTAGTGCACAATGAAAAATGAAGACATTTTCCTTCTCCCTTCCAAACACACACAATGGCAGCCGCTTCAAGGATGGCTCTATTCATGAACAACTATTCTAAAGTGTTTCATTTCTAAACCTACAATCCAGAATTGCTAAATGCAAGGGTGATGTCATATAAACATATATCCAAACCTCTTACCCCTGTCCGTGAAACCACTTATCTCTGTGTGTACAGATGTGTGTGCCTTTCCTCTTCATACCTTGTTGTGCCTGCATTTCATTTCTCATTTCTACGTGATCCAGGCAGCCAGACCAGAGCCCGAGTAAACACTACTGGAGCTTTCTTTCCTTTTAATACTCAAATCCATCTTCCACATTTCTGATCAGTGTGCAGTGCATTAAATACCACAGCAGATGGTGCTTTCTGATGCTGTGTTGCTCCATGAGGCAACATTTTGTCTTGTGTGCTGCATTATCAAAAAAAATCAAACATGTAATTATGCAAATATGTATGCCTTTATAATAATCAAGTTTTATTGTAAATGGTTGATGCACATCAATTTGATCCTGTAGTGCTGTTTTAAGTGAGGTTTAAGTGGCTTTTCAGTGTACCCAGAGGCAACACAAATGCATCTCTGGAATATTAATAAAATCCTGAATCTTTGAGACCCCAACTGGAATCTCATTGCTTGTACTGATTGAAACAAAATGCTAATCCTTTCCTTTAAAAAAATGTCCTTTGTTATTTAAAACACTGATATTAGTATGATATGAAGGACCATTTTATTTTAAATTGTATTTTAATGTAGTTGTTAAAATAATGCCTAATCATACTATATTCAGTCTTCACAATGTAAATTTGATGAGACACGAATCCAATCATTTTGTGACAATGAATGCAGTCGTGTATTTTAACCAGTCCGGTTTTTCTAATTCCACAAATTTCTCCAGCCAGTGGCTGTTTATGGGTTTCACTTTGGGATGCGTTCACTGCCCTTTGTGGGGACGTGTATTGTGAATATTCATCCCAGAGGCAATTGACTTCTTTAAAACATAAAACGAAGGGGGATTCTTTACATTGAATCCCTCGGAGCATTTTTAAGAAGGATTATAGCATAGACAAGTGGGATTTGTTTTTCTTTTCTTTCTTTTTTCTTTTTTTTTTTTTACTGAACAGAATCTGGATTTTAGACATCGGATCATTTCATTGGTACACAATAGTACCCATGGTCTCGCCCCAAATACAAACACTCACACATTCTGCTGTGTTGAAACCAAACAGATGGACTGTGGGTACTGATAATCTATGATTGTGAATTATTTTTGCTTGTTTGTTCCTCTCAGGGGGGAATAAAAGGACAAGAAAAGCAGAATACAAAAGGAAACACAATGGAGTTTGAACGGGAAGGAACTAGCCGCACGATTTCCCTTTTCTATCCGAGTCCCTGCTCCTCATGTTTGCTTTAGTTACTGGGTTACTATGATTATGGACTGTATTTCTGATGGCTGCCACTCCCCTGCAGATGAAATAAGCACACTTGCCTCCTGTCTCCTGCCTGGTTTCCCACACTATCCTTCATCTCTCCACAGAACATGTCTTCCTTCCAAATATGTGTGTGCATTTGATGTTTTCTTTCTTATTTTGCCTATTCCTCATGCGCTGGTATTAGATCTCTGCCTTTTTTATTTGCCTTATGCACAATTCCTGACATGATCCCGGATGAGCCCTTGCCCATGTTCACGTGTCTTTCTTACCATGGGCACATTGAAGGGTCACTTGTCTGACATCCCATTGCCAGTATTTGTTTCTTTATAGGTAGTTACATCATCTCAGAGCCTGGAGGTTTCTGCATCTCCAGTTATTTGTTGATTTGAATTGCCAAGATCAACATGTAGGTAACCTACAGATAGGTAGGTAGGTAGGAGCTAAGTGTAAGAATATGTATTAGACAATAGGGAAGAAGCTTTTGTTGTTTAGTTACCTGTCTATAACATATGTTGTAGATATCACATCACAACATAATTCCAGTATAATATAACTATAAAAGAGTCTCCAGAAACATAAACCTTCTTCTCAGCGACTTCATATATTTCAGCGGTCCATGCCCCTTGCTTCTCCCAGGCTCCATTAATGCTCGTCTTTGAAGCATGGCTGTGCGAGCGAGTCATTACAAATTCTGTGAGTTTTGTTACTCATTACTGAGATGGCATTTCCCATATAAAAATGGCAATGTCCCCATGCTATTTAAATCTCACACACACAGGCCTCTACCCTAATGTGGCTGCTAAGTAACATCTATGACCTTTTGTAAAGGTCAAGGCAAGCTTGGGACAGTTTTTAAGATTCCAATCTATGTGGCTTTCTGCTCCATCCACAACCAGAGCTGTAGAGATGGCTTCTGGAATCAAGGGAGCTGTGCTCAGCTCCATGAATAAGAGTCCCTCGGAGATGGATTTCACTAATTGACATGCTGTGATTAAGTCAGAGCTGACCACCAGATTTCTGCATATTCCTCACATTATGTTCAAATATAATATTTCCTTCATTTTGACTTTATAAACTCACAGATAACTTCTATATAAACCTGGAGTGAGGAGCAATCCATTTGAAGAATAAATTAACCACCTTTGTTATTGCAAGGTGAGATTCAAGTGTGTTGTGTAGTATATGCTGATGCACCAATCAATCCTCTTAATCTATAGCAGGAAAATCGATAGCATCCCTGGCCTTCGGATTGCTTTTTAAATATGTAAATCAAAGCACGTTTTTTTTTTCTGCTTTGGAATTTAACTTCGGATGATATGACATTTCAAGCTCAGTTTAGAGATTAAAAAAACTGGTGAGTAACATGTATGGCAGTAGCATTGATTTTAATAGAGTAACAAGAAAAGCAGTCACATTCTGCTGAGGTTTCAATGGCAAAGATTGCTTCTGCATCAGAGCCTATTACAGATGCAATTCACTAAGGTCTTATGGGTGACAAAGCTTTAATTAGCATCACATTGTTTTCTAATGTGATTTTTGTACTTGTAAAAACAGGATTGGGAATCAAAGTATACTTTTATAAATGCCAATTTTAATTGCATTACTGACGGTGTGAGCGTCTTTAAGCACCCCACACAGATTCCCACATAATACCTCTCTATTTGCAGGATTAAGTGTGAAATGTAAAGGAAAGATGGCATATATTGTCTCATAAAACACATTTAAATCAGGAGAAAAGGCAGCGGCAGCTTGCAGTGTAAGGGTCCACATACAAGCACATAGCTTCTGAAGTCGGTGCCTTCAGAGGCTCAAAACCAGGAAAAGCTTATCCACCCTCTGATGCTGTGGTCCACAGCGGCACAAGCTAGGGATGAGTGCCTTCTGCAGGCATCTGGGATCCTTAACTTCACCTATGTTTCAGTATTGAAAAAGAAATCAGCGTTTTGGATCTTTGATTTAGCTTTCTTGCTTTCCTGATATGTTTGTTTGGCCTTTGTGCTTGTTGTGCTTCCGCTCTCTCTGCCAGGAAGAGGGGGTCTTTCTTACCAGGGTGGTGTTATTTTGCTCAGGGAATATTTCTTTTCTTTTTACCTTTTTTTAAAATTGGATATTTTCTTTATTTACATTTGAACTATTTTCCCCTTTCTAAGTCTCCCCTTTGGAACCCCCTGCATCCCATTCCCCCTCCTCCTGACTCTATGTGGGTGCTCCCCGCCCCAACCATTCTCATCTTCCCTCCTAGACATTCCCCTACACTGGGGCATGGAACACCCTCAGGTCCAAGGGCCTCTCCTCCCATTGATGCTAAACAAGTCCATCCTCTGACACTTACATGCCTGAGTCATGGGTCCCTCCATGTGTGTTCTTTGGTTGGTGGTCCAGTACCTGGGAGCTCCAGGAGGGCCTGACCAGTTGACACTGTTGCTCCCTCCATGGGACTGCAAATCCCCTCAGCTCCTTCAGTCCCCTTTCTGTGCTCAGTCCAGTGGCTGGCTGCAAGCATCCACCTCTGTATTTGTTAGGCTCTGTCAGAGCCTTTCAGGAGAGAACAGTATGGGATGGATCCTCAGGTGGGACAGTCTCTGGATGGCCTTTCCTTCAGTCTCTGCTCCGCACTTTCATTCCATATTTCCTCCTGTGAGTATTTTGTCCACCTTTCTAAGAAGCACTGAAGCATCCACATTTTGGTCTTCCTTCTTGGGCTTCATATGGTCTGTGAATTGGAACTTAGGTATTCTGAGCTTTTGAGCCAATATCCACTTATCAGTGAGTACATACCGTGTTTGTTCCTTCTCACTCAGGATGATATTTTCAAGTTCCATTCATTTGCCTGTGAATTTCATGAAGTCATTGTTTTTAATAGCTGAGTAGTACTCCATTATGTGAATGTACCACATTTTCTGCATCCATTCCTCTGTTGAGGGAATATTTCTTACAAGATCAGGATTAGAAAGTTCCAGTCTTAAATTGAGAGGTTTCTATAAAAACTACACCATTACATCTTTACTTTGTTTCTCTCCTAAGCATTTAAGAGCTGTGCTCAGCCACCTGCACCACTCTTTCCGTGAGTAAGCATAAACGTCTGAGTTTGTAAACAGAGGTTACTGATGGTGAGGTTACGAAATTCATCTGTGGCTACCCAATATCTCATTTGAAAATCAAGATTGAAACATGTATTTTTATTTTCTAGGTTGCAACTATAATTAGTCTCTCTGAGGAGGAGAAAACACTGTGTGTGGAGCCCAGGGAATTCTCCTGCTTTTTATAATAAGAAAGAAAAGGAAGGAAGGAAGGAAGGAAGAAAGAGAAACAAAGAAAGAAAGAAAGAAAGAAAGAAAGAAAGAAAGAAAGGAAAGAAAGAAAGGAAGGAAGAAAGGAAGGAAGAAAGGAAGAAAAAGGGAAAGGAGAGGAGAGGAGGGGGGGAGGGAAGGGGAGGGGAGGAGAGGGAGGAGAGGA
>BDUI01002710.1:74977-91051 GCA_002335545.1 Apodemus speciosus | reverse complement strand
GGGTGTCATTTCCCTAATTTCTTTCTCAGCCTGCTTATCCTTTGAGTATAGGAAGGTTATTGATTTGCTTGAGGTGATTTTATAATCAGCCACTTTGCTGAAGTTGTTTATCAGCTGTAGGACTTCTCTGGTGGAGTTTTTTTTTGGGGGGGTCACTTAAGTATACTATCATATCATCTGAGAATAGTGATAGTTTGACTTCTTCCTTTGTGATTTGTATCCCTCTGACTTCCTTATGTTGTCAAATTGCTCTAGCTAGTACCTCAAGTACTATATTGAAAAGATAGAATCTTGGAACACGAAAGACACAATCTACATACCAAATGATGTCTGAGAAGGAAGGAGTGGACCCTGGCTCTGGAAAGACTCAATGCATCAGTGTAGGGGAATACCAGAACAGGGAAGTGGGAAGGGGTGGATGGGGGAACAGGGGGAGAGAAAAGGGCATGTGGCGCCTTTGTGGGGCGGGGAACCAGGAAAAGGGAAATGAAATGTAAATAAAGAATATATCCAATAAAAAAAAAAAGAAAAAAAAGAGAAAAAAATCTCAGGAGACAGTAGGTGTTGGCGAGGATGTGTAGAAAGAGGAACACTCCTCCACTGCTTGTGGGATTGCAAGCTGGTACACTCACTCTGGAAATCAGTTTGACATTTCAGCAGAAAATTGGACATAGTACTACTGGCAGATCCAGATGTATTATTCCTTGGCATATACTCACAAGATGCTCCAACATGTAATATGGGCACATGTTTCACTATGTTCAAAGCAGCCTTGTTTATAATATTCAGAGGCTGGAAGCATCCCAGATGTCCCTCAGCAAAGAATGGATACAGAAACTGTGGTACACTTACACAATGGAATATTACTCAGCAATTAATATTAATGAATTCATGAAATTCTTAGGCAAATGGATGGAACTAGAAAATATCATGCTGACTGAGGTAACCCAATCACAAAGAACACACATGGTATGCACTCACTGATTAGTGGATATTAGCGCAGAAGCTTGGAATACCCAAGACATAATTCACAGACCACATGAATTGTCCTGATTTCTTTCGAAGGTTTTCTATCTCCAGAGTTGTTTCACTTTTTGATATCTTTATTGTATCTACTTCCATTTTTAGATCTTGAATGGTTATCTTCAGTTCTTTCACTTGTGTTTGTGTTTTCCTGTAATTCTTTAAGGGATTTTTGTGTTTCCTCTTTAAAGGCTTCTACCTGTTGACCCATGTTCTCCTGTATTTCTTCAAGGAAGTTATTTATGTCCTTCTTGAAGTCCTCTATCAGCATCATGAGCCATAATATTTAAATCCAGATATTGCTTTTTCTGGTGTGTTGGGTTATCTAGGACTTCCTCTTGTGAGAGAACTGGGTTCAGATATTTCCTTGTTGCCTTGGTTTCTGTTTGTAATGTTCTTGTGTTTGCCTTTCACCATCTGATTATCTCTGGTGTTAGTTGGTCCTGCTGATTCTGGTTAGAGCTTGTCTCTTCTGTGGTCCTGGAAGTCTGTCTCAGCACCCCTGTGGGACCGGCTCTCCCCTGGCCCAGAGGGCTGTGGTTCAGCCCAGCTCCTGGATTCATTTGGAGCCAGGAAGGACCCTGTCCCAGCTACTCTGCCATTCTTGTACTTTCTGTGCCCCTGGCTGCACCTGCCTGCAGAGTTACTGGAGAGAAAATGGCGGTCTCACCTCCAAACCAGGGAGTACTTCAAATTACTCCCTGGAGATATGTTCTCCCCTGACATGATTGGTTCACAGATGGTTGTGGAGCAGCCCAATGCCTGGGGACAGATGGAAAAGGGCCCTGTCCCAACTACTCTGCCACTCCTTTGTTCCCTGTGCTCCTGGCTGTACAGGTCTGCACAGTCACCAGAGAGAAAATCAGCTTTTTATACTTAAATAATTGTCACAGTGATATGTTAAGGGCCTTGTTAAGTGATTAGCATGTGCTGTTATTTATAGCAGAAGAAGGCCTTTGACTTATATAAGTATACCTAGCTTCAATAATAATTATATTTCTCTTAACTATTTTATTGTGAGAATACTCATATTTGCATCACAAATTTCTGTTCTGTTTTCAGAAATCCATAAAAAGAAATCCTCATATGTGAATGGTAGGTTGTAGAATGCAACATTGACACATTGATAGATGAAAAACTGAGTAAAATGATTGGAAATTATTTGTTAATGGTCTGTGTTATCTGGAAAATAGTGAATATTCCCTCTGGTATTTTGCTTACTACATGTCAGCCACTGATCATTTATAAGTTATTAAAAGAGATGACAATTATATCTTTGTTAAAGTAGTTCCTTGGGAAAAGATGACATATTTTTGTAATATAAATCTGTTTGGATGCTCAGGGTTGTGCATCTAGAGGTAGCTCATGGTCCTCTTCTATAACTTATCACTTCCATTTCATACAGACTTATAAAATATATGTATAAATATAGAACAAATTAAATGTAAGTCAATCTACAATAAAAATTGAAATAATATACCATGTACATACTGGTCATGAACTAATCTTTAGAGATATAGTATTGAACCATATACTGTCTTAAATTTTACAAATGAAAACTTCTTATTAAGGGTTTCTACAAAATTTCTACTTTGAAGTATTTACATAGAAATTGGGGCAATTTGGGATGTTAACATTTTGCTTGAAGTATATATTTATATTAATAGTCTTATAAAATAGATTGAAGGTAATTAATACTCATTTAGTTTTGATTTATGCTAGAATATCTATTAAATAGCATACTAGAATTTTCAGGGTATTTTAGATCTATAATGTACAGCTATGTCTCACTACATATAAAAGCCATATTCTAGAAAAATATATTCTGTCAGAGTAAAAATGTTTGTATATAAAATGTATCAAATTTTTGACATTATAAATATAATTTAGGGAAATGCTTAACTGTATTGAAAACATGATTTTCATTTTTGACCATTAATATTGATACTATAACAACTATTATTTTTCTCTAGTGGTTTCTTTGCTAAAAACCAAGTGGAAAACAATGTAAATGATTTTGCTATTTCTGATATTATTTGATCTTTAATTCAGACCACATTCCTCACATTGTTCAGCTATTTCCTAAATGTATACAGAAATTCTCTCTTGATATTTCAATAATGAGTGAAAGATTGAGTGTAGTTAATATTAATCAACGTTACCACATAGATTTTACATTATAATTAGTAAAGTTCTATATATAGCATCACTAAATAGTGTCTGTTGTTTGTATAATACATAATCAAAAATTGTTGGTATATTTCCTATTTCAGTATGTGAATAGACATAGGAGCTGAAGTACTTACATAATAGTTTCTATTTCTGTAATGAAATACCCTTATATAATCAAGAACTTAAGAGGGAAAAGATGTATTACATTTAATAACTCTGAGTTATAATTTATCATTGTAAGAAAGAGAAAACATAGGAACTTCAAACAGCAAGGAACATCATATCCACAGTAAAGAGCTAAGAGAAATAATTGGATAAGTGTTCACTTGCTTGCTTGCACTGATCTCTCTTTTTCTCCTCTGAAACATTGACCTGGGTCCTTCTACATCCATCAATTAAGGCAGTCTGTCACAAACATGCTTAGAATTCAACACAGTACAGGCAACATTTCACTGAATTTTTTTCCTCAGGTTTTCTTAGGTTGTGTCAAGTTGATAAAGCTAAACATCACAATAGCATGCTTTGTGCCCTAATCTATTTTTTAATGTTATTGTACAGTAAAAGATACAGAACTCTTTCTTAGAGATGGATGACTCTGGGAATAGTACAGGGCATACACAAAATTTTCTGCAGTGCCTGCTAAGAATCAGAAAGTATAATACTGAAGAACAAGAAATGTGTGTATGCAAGAGGGAGACAATCTAAGTATTCACAAGAGCTAATGCTGAAAGTAAAGAACAAAATTAATATTGTTCATCAGATAAACAAGAGCTAAAGCTAATATAGTGTGAATGACAAAATACACTAATACCTACATACGAGATAATGTCAATACTCTTGACCCTTCACAGTGTCAAGCCTCAGCTACTCTCTGTGAGCACTTTATGCCTTTAAAACCAGTACCACCTTGGTGATTTTTACCAACTCCAGCTACAGCACGAGGTACAACCTTGGCTACCTCTGGAACAGAGCTTATTTTTGATCTCAGAAAAAAAAATCTTCTCAGAAGATTTCACCTCAGTGGTGCTGGTTTGACATGATTAAGTCATTATGTTTCTATAAGCTCAGCCAGTTATGACTGTTGTGATGGTTTGTGTAGGCTAGGCCCAGGGAGGGGTATTATTTGGAGGTGTGGACTTTTTGTTGTAGGTGTGGCCTCGTTGGAGGATGTGTGTCACTGTGGGCACGGGCTTTAAGGCCTTTATCTTACCTGCCTGTAAGATAGTCTTCTGTTTTCCTTATGAACAAGATTTTGAACTCTCAGCTCCACCTGTGCCATATGTGCCTGGGGTCTGCCATGCTTCCCCCTTGTTAATAATGGACTGGAACTCTGGACCTGTAAACCAGCCCCAATTAAATGTTGTCCTTAGAAGAGGTGACTTGTACGAAAGCTCGCCATAATATCAGTAATAGTGTCAGATCTTAGAGCTTCTCCTTAAAATGGATCCGAATTTAGGCTGGCCATTGAACCTCCTTTCCCTCAGTCTCTTCTCCATTTTTGTTCCTGCACTTGTTTTAGACAGGGACAATTCTGAGTCAGAATTTTTGATTTTGGGATCACAACTCAATCCATCCTGTTGATGCCCTGTCTTCCCACTGAAGAGGTGGACTCTACAAATTCCTTCTCTGCATTGTTGGGCATTTCACCTAAAGTCCTTCCCTCTGAGTCCTGAGAGTCTCTCACCTCCCAGGTCTCTGGTATATTCTAGAGGGTCCCCTCACTTACTACCTCCAGAGGTTGCCTGCTTCCATTCTTTCTGCTGGCCCTCAAGGCTTCACTCCTGTCCCCCCAATAACTGATCATGTTCCCCCTTTCCCCTCCCTGTTCCTTCTCCCACCCATGTCCTTCCCTCCGTTTGCTTCCCACCCTTGATTGCTTTCTTCTCCCACCCAAGTGGGATTGAAGCATCCCTACTTGGGCCCTTCAGCTTATTAACCTTCTCGAGTTTTCTGCATCGTATCCTGAGTATTCTGTACATTTTTGGCTAATATTCACTTATTAGTGAATACATACCATGCATGTCCTTTTGGGTCTGAGTTTCCTCACTTGGGATGATATCATGACACTCATGATGTCCTAGTTCTTAATAGCTTCATCGCAGTCCATTGTATAAATAAACACCATTTTATGTATCCAATTTTTTGTTGTGGTAAATCAGGGTTGTTTCCAGCTTCTGGCAATCACAAATAAGGCCGTTATGAACACAGTGGAACACACAAAAGTGGTATAGCTGGGTCTTCAGTTAGATCTATTTCTAGATTTTTGAGGAACCTCCAGATTGATTTCGAGAGTGGTTGTACCAGTTTGCAATCCCCACAATAATGTCCCTTTTTCTCCACATCCTTGCTCTCATTTGCCTTCATGTGAAGTTTTGATCTTAGCCATTCTGATTGGTGTAAGGTAGAATTTCATGGTCATTTTGATTTGCATTTCTCTGATCACTAAGAACTTTGAACTATTCTTTAAGTGCTTCTCATCTATTCGAGATTATTTTGTGAATTTTCTGTTTAGTTCTATACCCCATTTTTTATTGGGCTGCCCTCTGAGAGACCAAACAAACAGCTGAAAGAGTCAGATGCAGATATGTACACTCAACCAATGGACAGAACTGAGAGGTGGGGGGTGGGGGGGGAAACCCTGTGGTTTAATTAGGGAAAGGCTGAAAAAACTGAGGAGGAGGTCAACACCATAGGAATACCAGCTGTCTCAACTAACCTCTACACTGAGATTTCTCAGATACTGAACCACTAACCAGGAAGCATACACTAGCTGATATGATGTCCTCCTTCCTGAACACATATTCAGCAGAGGACTGACTGGTCTGGCTTCAGTGAAAGAAGGTGGATTTAACCCTCGAGAGACTTGAGACACCAGGAAGTGAGGAGGTCTGGTAGGGGAGGGAGGTAGGGAAATCCTCTTGGAGATAGAGAACGAAGAATGGAATGAGGAATAGACAGAGGGTAAACTGGGAGGCAGATAATGACTGGACTTTTTAAAAAATTAAATAATAATAATAATAATGATGATGATGATGATGATAAAATAAAGCAAAACAAGTGTTGTCCTATTCACAGCAGTAATTTCTAACTAAGACAACTGTATAGCCACCACTACAGTACAGTATATCTAATAATCTCTAATATGAGCTGTTTGTTTCAGGCAACATTGCATGGCATGCTGGTATATGTAGTTCAAAGTGGATATAATGTGTGATTTTAACCAAGACTGTTGCAAGATCACAAAATATAAATTACACAAGTATTGTAGAAACACTGTAGAGTCATTACATTTGATTTCTAATTAAACTTCATTCATTGCATGTGAAGAAACATTTACTGCTGTTAAATGTTTTGTGTTCCAACATTCATTTGTACTTGCCTATAAATAATCTGTGTTCTAAACATCCTGTATACATGCACAAATGCATCAACCCAGATAGACCCAGACCCAGCCAAGAATCATGTTCACATAATTTCTTGGTTATCCATTCTTCCAAGAAAATATCAACTCACAGTATCCAAAGAACTGCAGATCAAGGGTAAATTAACCAAGCTTTAGAAATAGCAAAAACAGAACCAAACTTCTAGTTAAAAGAGGCAGACTAGAATCATATCAGACACATAACCAATAAAAGAAGTCCATATGCCCATGTCACTTCACAGAAAAAGACAAAACCAAAGCAATATGTTTCTTTAAAATCCACAAATTCTATGGAAATATTCTCCAATGCATATTCCATAGGTGAGCTCCATGTCAGAGAATTAAAAAGCACAATCTTAAACATAAATAAATAATTCAATGTCTTTAAATAAAGTATGAACACACATGTAAATCATTTGGAATATATATTCTTATTTGGGATAATTGAAATTGTATTAGAGGTTGCTCACGGTTTCTTAAAAATTCAATGCATATTTTATTTTTAAATACAATGCATATTTTATTTGTAAATTTATTTGCTCATTTACTACACTTGTTTTCCTTACTTGTTTTCTTTCCTTTTTTTTCTGAATATGTATAGGTGGAGGAAATACTTGCTTACCACAGAAACTAAACAATACACAGTTGTGGGGGTTGTTGCTTACATTGATTTCTAATTCTTATCTCACCAGATTAGTCTTTATCATTTTTTCTGTCTCTGTAAGTCCCTATTTTGCTTACTCTAAGATTCAATCTTCTAAAATTTAATTTGATATCTTCCAGAAAGTTATACTTCAATTTCCTCTCATAGCTTCTTCCATCTCTCTTGAGCTGATATTATACCTCTAATTCAGTTCATATTCAGAGTAACAATGCCAGTGCATACAATGTTTTACATGTAAATTTATGCAGGTGTCTAGGAGAACTTTACAAAGCATAAATCTAGAACAGAAGCTTGAGCCATTATAATATTACATTTTCTCATTACCTTATAAGTGGAATGGCCTTTATCTAGTATCTCAAGTTAAGAGTCTTGCCCTTGGTTCCTTTCTCCCCTTGGCTACTTATATGTAATTGTTTACTATTTAGCATAATAATCTTCAAACATATCAAACATATTTTTGCTATTTTAAAAATTCATTGCATTACTTGTTGTATTTAAAATATTTCTATAGTAACTACCTGAATGCACAAATATTTTCAGTGCCTTCAGTCTTACATAATTTCAATTGATCTTTCATTATGTAAATAATGGTCTCTTAAATAGTCACATGTATGCACATGTGACTTTGTTGATTAAAATAACATTTCACCATTAAGTTCTCTGTATGTATCTCTAGATAAACTTAATTGTCTTACCAAAAATCCATAATACTTTTTAGACTGGCCTTGCCTGATTTTCTAAGTGGCATTATTAACAAAAGCTCAAGGAACTAAAATTGGAATAAATTATGTTACTGTATCTATAGAATAGCAGAATGCACCATCAAATCCAATGTACTTGAAGTGTTCATCGGATTCTGATATTTAAGTCAAAAGGAAAATATTGTTGGCCAGGTCTTTGTGGTATAAGTAAGAATGAAAAGCATAGAATACCTGATAGAAGATGGATATAACATAATGACATGGAGAATAAGATCAAGAAAACAGTAAATCAAACACTGAAAAGTGTCACACATTCACTGACATATCTATACTGATGTGATTGTGATGGTTAAGTATTATAAGTTATTTAACAGGTCAAAAGTGAAGATAGGGACTTAAAGAAAAAATCTATTATGTACTGGTTATGTTTATCTTCTGCTTAATAGGCTGCATTGATTTATTCTCAACTACAGAACAAAGATTTTTTTAAGTGAATCAGAAGGGCATCCTAAGCTTCTTATCTCCTATGAAGCCATTCCTCCAACTGCCTAACATCTTATATCATGGCCTACATCTCTAATTGAATGGTACAAATTTAGAATCCCAGTAATTTTACATGCTGTTTATCCATTCTTGATATGTTCTTCATTATTTCACTCCCAAAGTGAATTTGTCTATTTCCAGATTTCTGTACAAAAATGCCTAACTCGGTTTGAGTAGGGTGGTATATACTTTTGATCCTAGCACTTAGGAGGAGGTGGCAGGCAGGTCTCTGTGCATTTCAGGCAGACCTGTTTGACATAAAACTGTCCAGGCCACCCAGATTACCATAATGAAATACTATCATAAAATATATAAAAATTAAAAGATTATCTCAAAGAATCTCCTTCTGAATGTCCTTTTCACATAGCTAATCACTCCTTGTGGCCTTTTGTTTGTAAAGTGACACACTATACATGTACAAGTAAAATGATTACCAATTTATTAAGTCCTATAAATTAAGAAAAATATACTGACATATAGAAAATGAGAGGTAGCCAAAAGTGAACTACATTGATATAATGTTGAGTTATATGAAATTGTTGGTGTTAGAAAAGTGTCTTATTAAATGGCAGATGTTATATAAGTATTTCTACAGTTTTTTTTTTCTTTCTAAGAAATTTATACTTAGACTGAAATCTGAAGCATGAGTGAATTTAAGTACAATGGACACATTTGAAAAGTAGCATATTCTATGTACCAAGAGAACTGGAAACAATGAGAACATGGAACTAAGAAGGAAATAAAAAGCAATTCAAATAATGCCTTTACAGTAATATTATTGGGCCAAAAAAGGAATGCTTCTACATTTTTCATTATCCCTCAGATTATTGTGGGCCTGTAATGATAGATAGAAAATAGAAATAGCCCTACTAATTTAAACATATCATGAAAGAGAAATATAAAATATTATGTGCACAGGGTTTGAAACTGTGGAGGCCTTTATTTAAGATTTATTTATATCTTAATTTTAGCTCTATTTATTTATGTGAATTATAGTCAATTTTTCTAATCTTCAGTTTATCTGTGAAACAGGTATAACAAATAGTTCAATTTCATTGGCTGAGGATAGGGATTGGATGAGAAAATTCATTTTAGTTGTTAAAGCACTACTTTGCTACAGATATTTAATAGTTACTCAATATTGAAATCAAATGGGACAGAGTAGGAGTCTGGGAAAAGCTCATACCAAGATATTTCAAAAGAAGGGAATAGAATGAGAACAATCATAAATGTTTAAACAGCACAAATTAGTAATGATTTGGATATAAGAAATGAGAAAGAAGGATTTTTCATTTATAACAATTCAAAAGAATTAGGGGTAGACTTTTCTGTACTTGCCTAGGTTAAAGAAGATCTTTCTGTCTGGGACAGATTTTTAGCTGTCAGTTTACTTGTGTGATGCATGTTAGACAGGGATGAAAGAAAGAAGAAAATTGTATGTATGAGGATATGTATAAGAAATAGTTACCAAACACTTCTGGTATCTGTCAGACACATACATGACATATAAAATGAATTCAACATATCTATCCCCAACTCCCAAATTTTGAGTTTTTTTTTTTATCTTTTTTATTGGATATATTCTTTATTTACATTTCATTTCCCTTTTTCTGGTTTTCCTGCCCCCCAGATGTCCCATATGTCTTTTTCCCTCCCCTTGTCCCCCTATTCACCCTTTCCCACTTCAAATAACCTTCTGTGTCTAAGATATGCTTGGTTATGTGGACATCCACCAGAGCAGGTAAGCCTACCAGTGGTCACACCATTAATAGACTGGCTGTCTTTCCCTAGAATCCATCAACTGCTAATGACTCCTCTCTTGGACATTAAGGCTTTGGAGCTCCTCCTAGCTCTGTGCATGAATACTGACCATTTGATCTTGTCCTGGCAACCGCAGCTATAGTGACTTCCTGAATGCAACAGCCCTTAGCCTGTTTAGAAGACACTTGTTTTCTGTGGTACTGCCCTAACTTTCATTCATAGCTTTCTTTTATCTTTCCCCCTCTCCTTCCTTGATGGTTATGACAATTAAGTTTATGTACTGTTTTGTCTTAAAGGTGTTCTATAATTATTTGATCTGCTTTATCACAGAACTGAGACTACTTCATTTATCAGCGGGTGGAGAACTTGGAGTGTGCCTGACCTTCTTCTCCTTTGCAAGTGCTAATTGGCTCTGAGAATCACCTGGCACCATGGGGAAACGGGATAACCGTGTAGCTTATATGAATCCTATAGCAATGGCCAAATGGAGGGGTGCAAGACGTTCTACATGCCCAACTATACAGGATTATCTGAATCGACCAAGGCCTACCTGGGAAGAAGTAAAGAAGCAAATAGAGAAGAAAAAGAAAGGCTCCAAGGCATTGGCTGAATTTGAAGAAAAGATGAATGAGAGATGGAAGAGAGAGCTCGAGAAAAACAGAGAGAAAGTATTAGGTGGAAATGTGAGTTCATACAAAAGAAAGGAAAGAAAGAAAAAGGAAAAGAAGAAGAAGAAGAAGAAGAAGAAGAAGAAGAAGAAGAAGAAGAAGAAGAAGAAGAAGAAGAAGAAGAAGAAGAAGAAGAAGAAGAAGAAGAAGAAGAAGAAGAAGAAGAAGAAGAAGAAGAAGAAATCATGTCGGTATACATCCTCTTCATCAAACTCTGATTCATCAAGCAGTTCTTCATATTTGGACGATGAGCACAAGAAACAAGAGAAAAAGAGAAAGAAAAAGAAGAGCCATTCATACAAATTGTCAGAAAGCTCCACATCTGAATCAAAATCACAGAGCAAGCAACTTCCCTCCAAAAATAAAAAGTCAAAGAATGAAACCAAAAAAGAAAAACATATCAAAAGCTACAGCAAAAAAAGAAAGACGGCTTCTCCCAATGAAAAGTCATCCTCTTCAGAATCCTCATTCAAATCAGATTATGAAGAAGGGGTGCAGGCAAAAAAGAAAAGAAAATATGATGAACAAGAAAGACAAATGAAAAAAAGTGTAAAACAAGAAAAAGAAGCATCACAAGAAACACAGTAAGATGAAAAAGAAAAAGTCTAGTTCAAGTCACAAGTCAGTATAACAATGAGGAAAAGTAAACAGGCTATCCATATTTAAAATGAAGTAAAGTCTAAAGGAAACTTCAACTGTGAAAAAGGCTAGGTCATATTTACCAAATTACATGAGATTCCCTGTGTTGGTAGAGTCATTCTGGACTTTACGTTGCTGGTAAACATGTTGTGGCAGAAAGGGCCATATTTCTTGCTTGCAGCTTCTATATAGGTTTTGTTTGTTTAATGTCTGTATGCTTAATATGTATTCCTCTGGAAACCAAACGTCAGTCATCATACAGGTGTTAAACTGTTTTGAGTTATATTAAAATGGTTTAGATAATGAATAATTTTGACCAAAACATGGCTAATGTTAAATGTATATAATTTGTCCACATCTATAAAACACAGTCAGAAACATGCTGACAATTGTAGTTGACATTTTTTGAAGATAAGATTTAGAATTATTGTTCAAAAATTCATTTTGCAAATATGTATGGTTGATGTTACATTTTTATTTAAGAAGATTTTTGTTTAGATTGAGGAAGGGTTCATATCAGGTAGTGGAAGAGGGTTATGTATACTATTTTGGCTAGCTGAATAGTGTGCCTTTAATCCTTACACGTTTTATTTTGCTGGTATAGCAGCCATTTTGTACATACTGAAATTCTAGAATCTTGTTGTCCACTGTATCAAATGAACAAGAAAGCAGTTTATAGCATAAAGGTCCCAAAGCTATGACAATTACTTCTACTTAAGCACTATTCACTCTCCAGTATGAAATGCTATTTAGCATTAGAAAACTACATGATTTGAATTAACTGTCACTTTTTGAAGGGGAATCATTTTAAACTGTGCCTGGTTTTGTTTCTTTGAGGCTTTTATTAATAAATATTATGATTTCTTTGCACATTTCATATTGCCACTTTAATTATCCACTGATGCTCTTTACGACAAGTGGTGATTCTTTTAAACATAATTTGTGGTTAAGATACAAAGGTCAAGTTTGTAGTATTTTAACCTTTGGGTATTAATTTCATCTCATTAATGTGGCTAAATTAGCGTATCTAAATATATTTGCCAAGATATTTATCATGTAAAATGGTCTTTAACAAACTCTAATGCATCCATACTGAAACTGGTTTACTTTATGCAAGTTGAGTGCCAGATTTTAGTATGCTGTATGTCTTGTTACATAAAACTACTGCCAAAATCTTAGCATGTTCTTTAAAAGTATTTTGTCTTAAAAATTAGTATTGAAGTAAAGTGGAAGTTAAATTTAAAAAATGATATCACTTCTCTTTCTGTGTCTGTATTACACTAAGATCCTGTGCCTTGTGTCTGTTTCTGAGTGATATTCACTATTAATATTAAAAATAAGTTGAAAAATATTTTAACTTTGTCTTTTATATATCAGACTAAAATAAGTTGTAAGTTTGTGTTTCAAAATCACCTATTATTGAATGCATATAATAATGCCACAGTAAAAAAAAGTATTTTGGCATAATACTAGATGTTTCTTTTTCTCTCAAATGGGTGATTTCACCTCAGATTATTTCAATGAAAATCAAAATTATATAAAACATCTAGTAGTTAAATGACTTTTCACCTCTACAGAACATCGCAGTGGTAATAATGGACTCTCTCAATATGGTTCTTAGAATATTGTAATTTTGTCATGCTAAACCAACTTGGAGATTCATAAATAAAATTATTTCTTAAAATATATCTATATATCTCTCTCTCTATATATATATATATATTGCTGATAGAATTATTGCATTTAAGGGATATTTTGTAGCTTTTTCATTCCTTTCCTGTTCCCAAATGTCCAACAGACAGCTGACACTGTAGCTCATTTGCTTAATTATTTCTAAGCATTTCCCAAGAGTCATTTGCCTAGGAATTGTGGAAAGGACCAAATAAATAAATAAATAAATAAATCACACAACACAGGATGTTATCTTTCATCAACATGTGCTATCCTTTTTCTGAAGCAGAATATTATATAGCACAGGAAGGATTTAAAAAAAATCACAATATTGACCAAGAATAACCTTCAATTTCTGTTCAACCTGCCTCTAGAACTCTAAGATTTCTGGTATGTACCACTTTAACATGATTATGCCTATAGGGGATGAAAAAGCACTTTTCTGGACCCATGAGTGACTGTGTTCTAATTTGTTTTGTATTATTCTGACAAAAATCATGAGTAAAAGTTAATTGTGGAGGAAATTGTTTAATTGGCCTATGCATATATACCACAATATGTGAGTCATCTAGGGAAGTCAGGGCTAGAGCTCGAAGTGGGAAGTGAAGCAAAGAAAGCTGCTTACTGACTGATTCCTCATGATTTGCTCAGGCTGCTTTTTTTTTTTTAAACACAACCTATAACCACATGTCCAGGGATGGCAACACTCAAAATAAGCTGGACTCTCCCACATCAATCCCACTCTCATAAATTTATAATTGAGGTTCATTCATCCCAGATTATACTGGCTAGCGTAAGTTGACAAAAACTAAGTAGCACAGACACATACATCAGTTCACATTTTATCCTTATACACTTGTAGACTCCAGACACTAAGATCTTGGCTTTCAGATAATTAGTAGATTTGTAGTCATTATTGTTTGTTTGCTATGTGACCTCTAGCAAATTGTTTCACCTATATGTGACTCAATTTTCTCATACACAAAAGGAATTAGAAAAACAATAGTAACTATCTCAAATACTATTGCAAAATAAAATAACATTTAAAGCATTTAGACTCATCCCCAGGAACATGTCACACGATAAATATTTGATGTAATTTTTGTTCTCTTCCTTTTCTTACTATCATTATTTCTTTCTTTGTGACACAGGATATCACTATATAACTTTGGCCAGTCTACAATGAATTTTGTAGACCAAACCAGAAATCACAGAGATCCTTCATCCTAATTTTCCCAAGTACTGATTAAAGCTGTATGCTACCATGACTAGCCTATCATTACTTTCTGATACCTATCAATATTATTGTACCACCATTTCACATAGAGTGTATTTGTACTCTTTTAAAGCTAGAGGGTATTCTATTTTTCCCTTTGCAATGATGGTTACATAGTGTTTGGGAAATATTTAGTTTAATTCAAGTATTTAATCAAATCATGGAAAAGGGAGACTAAATAAATATTCTACATATTTTTATTATTTTTAATTGTTTTATTTAAACTCCAAATGCTGCTCCCTATTTTTTATTGATTACTTTATTTATTTGTTGTATCCAACCTGTTGGTCCCCTCTCTTGCTCCACCCTCCCAGATTTCTTCAACCCATCCCCCCTTTGTTTTGCCTCTCAGAGAGGGTCCTTCCCCTGCCAGATATCTCAGGGGTTCAGGTTAGTTGATAGTGTTTGCCTTCCTATGGGGTTTCCATCCCCTTCTTCTACTTCAATCTTTTCACTATCTTATCCACAGGGATAACTCTGACCTCAGTCCAATGGAGGACTTTAAGTACCTGCTTCTACCTCAGTCAGCAGCTAGTTGAGCCTATCAGATGACAGCCAAGCTAGGCTCTTGTCTGCAAGCACAACATAGCATTAGCAATAGTGTCAAAGTTTGGTATATGCCCATGGGATAGATTCCAAATTGGGCCAGTCAATGGATGGCCTTTCCTTCAGTCTCTGCTTCATTTTTGTCCCTGCACTTCTATTAGATAGGAGCAATTCTTGGTCAAAATTTTTGAAGGTGGGTTGGTGACCTATCTCTCCAAAGAAGGACTTGTGTATCTCCTGGAGGTGTTCTCTTCAGGTTCCATCTCTCCACTGTTGGGACTTTTTGCTAAGTTCACACCCATTAAGTCCTGGGAGTCTCTCACATCTCAGATCTCTGGTAATATCTAATGTTTTCCCCAACACTCCATCCCTAGCAGCTGCACATTTCCATTCATTCTCCTGAACCTCTGAATGTGTCTCCTGTGTTAATATGTTTAAGGCTATTCCTATTTCTATCATTCTTAGGTTTAGTCTTTTTCATAGTGTCCCAAATTTCCTGGATGTTTTGAGTTAGCAACATTTTTTTAAATTTCATATTTTTATATATATTATTGGTTATTTTATTTATTTACATTTCAAATGTTRTCCCCCTTCCCTGTTTTCCCTCTGAAAACACCCTATCCCATCCCCCTCCACCTGCTTCTAAGAAGGTGCTCTCTCACCAACTCATCAACTTCCTTCTAACTGCCATAACATTACCCTACACTGCGGCACCTAGCCTCCACAGGATCAAGGGTCTCCCCACCCTTAATGCCAGATAAGGCCATCATCTGCTACATATGCACCTGAAGCCATGGCTCCCTCAATAAGCAGTTTTTGGTTGGTGGCTTAATCCCTGGGAGCTCAGGGTGCTCTGGTTAGTTGATATTTTTCTTTCTATGGGGAATGGATACAGAAAATGTGGTATATTTACACCATGGAATACTACTCAGCTATTAAAAAACAATGAATTCACGAACTTCTTAGGCAAGTGGGTGGAACTGGAGAAT
>BDUI01002710.1:53621-74065 GCA_002335545.1 Apodemus speciosus | reverse complement strand
GGGGTTGGGATTCTTTGGGGAGGGGGGAAATCAGGAAAGGTTTTACCATTGGCAATGTAAATGAAGATGATATTCAATAAAAAAAGAATAATAAAAAAAAGAATAAAAGAAAAGATATTGACAAAAATGCAAGCAAAAATTTTGATGTATATGGGAAAAGAAAATTATTTAAATATTCATAGCATGGAAAATTGCCACTATACTAAATATTTCAATTAAATTAAAATGTACATTCTAGAATAAATTACAAACAATGAGTATAGATGTATTTGATTAAAGTCTGTGAACCCTATAAACCTCATGAACCCTATTTTCAGATTTATTACATTTTAATCCACACAAGATGAATGAAAATAAAAACAAAAGAAAAACTACCTTTCAAATATAAAAAAAAAAGTATTTTTGAGATGGGTGGGTGGCCCCATGCCTCAACTGGGGGTTGTACCTAACTTTTGGATATGGTCTTTACAGGTCCCCTCTCCCCTTTGTTGGACATTTTGGCTAATGCCTATTGGGTCCTGGGAGCCTCTTGCTTTCCTGGCATCTGTGACTTTCTACTGGCTATCTCCAGTTCCTCATCCCTCACTGCTACACAACTCTGCTCATTTTCATGACTCGCTGTATTTCTCTCCCATCTCCTGAATCTCTTTTTCTTCCCCCTCTTCTCTTCTACTTAGTTCCCTCCCTCTTTCTGCCTCCCACGATTATTTTATTCCCCCTTCCATGTAGGACTGAAGCATCCACACTTTGTTCTTTCTTCTTCTTGAGCTACATATGGTCTGTAAGTTGTATCGTGGGTATTCCGAACTTTTTTTTCATAATATCCACTTATCAGTGCGTATATACTATGTGTGTTCTTTGGGACTGGGTTACCACACTCAGGAAGATACTTTCTAGTTTCTTTCATTTGCCTAAGAATTTCATGAAGTCATTGTTTTTAATTGCTGAATAGTACTCCATTGTGTAAATATACCACATTTTCTGTATCCATTCCTCCATTGAGGGGCATATGGGTTCTTTCCAGCTCCCAACTATTATAAAAAAAGGCTACCATGAACATAGAAGAGCATGTGTACTTGTTATATGTTGGAGCATTTTTGGGGTATATGCCCAGGAGTGGTATATCTAGGTCTTTGGGTAGCACTATGTCCAATTGTCTGAGAAATCAGCAGACTAAATTGCAGAGTGATTTCACCAGCTTGCAATTATATTTGGCATTTTCCTTGAGAGATGTATCCATTTCTTCTATGGTATCGTCTATGCATGAAATCCCTCATTCCTTCTTTTGTATTCAGTTGGTGATGCTTGTGTCTGTCATTCCTGTTCTCTTTCCATGGTTTTCCCTATCTCTACAGTTGCCTATATTTGTTTTTTTTTTTTTTTTTGTTTATTGATTCTATTTCAACTTTTAGGTCTTAGACTGGGTTATAAATTTTCTTCACCTATTTGACTGTTTTTCCTTTATTTATTTAAGGGAATTACTTATATTCTCTTTTAGGGCCTTGATCATTTTCATAAGTTGAAATTTAAGTTCATAACCTTCTCTTTAGGTAAGTTAGGATCTTGCTGTAGTAAGGGAGCTGGGTTCTATGGGGGTTATATTGCATTGTCTTCTGTTGATTATGTTCTGAAACCATCCATAGGGTTGTCTATGATGTTGGCTGGCCTGGATTTTGCAGATTGGAGGATGGCCCCTGGGTGCCAGGAAGAAGTGTGTAACAAGGCTTGGAATAGGTCTCCCAGAATTGGGTCTGGCAACTCTCCTGGGTTTCTGGTTAGGGAAATCATCCTGGGAGGCTTGCTGGGCTGTGGGGTTTTGGCAAAAGAGCAAATTCATGACTAATAATGATTCTTTTACACATGTGGATGGCTTGCTTTTGAAGCAAAGGTGTTAAGAATTGATACACCATCTTGGTGACTTTTTTCCTTTGATGAGTATGAAGTATCTCTCTCCATATTTTTTGAATAATTTTGGATGGATGTCTGTTTGGTTACAAATCAAAATGGCTACTCTAAAGTTCTTCTTGGGTCCACTTGCTTAGAAAGGCATTTTCCGATCCTGTACCCTGAGGTAAGGTATATCTTTGATGTTGTAGTCTGTTTTTGTTTTGTAGTAGGACAGATTCTGTTTTTATATTCATTCTGCTATCCTGTTACTTTTTAGTGGGCAATTGGGTCTATTTATATAGGAAGATATTAATCTCCAATGATAGTTAACTCCTGTTATTTTGTTCGTGCTGGGTTTACTGGTAATGGTTTGTTGTTGTTTTTGTTGATATTGGTGTTGTTTATGTTGCTGTATTTAGGGTTTATGTTTGTGCTTCTGTTGTTGCTAGATAGTTTCCTGTCTTTTCATGTCTATAGTTTTGCTTCTACTACCTTCTGCAACCCTGTATTTGTGGATACATATTGTATAAATTTTACTTTGTCATGGAATTTCTTGTTTTGTCCATCTATGGAAATTTAATATTTTGCTAAATACATTAGCATGGGCTAACAAATATGGTCAATTAGATTCTTTTAACCTTTAGTGTCTTGTTTGCCTAGTCAGGTATAATTCTTGAATGTATGCTCTATTATTATTATTATTATTATTATTGTTGTTGTTGTTGTTGTTGTTGTTGTTGTTGGTGGTGGTGGTGGTGGTGGTGGTGGTGTTGTTGTTATTATTATATTTTATTTTAGAGTCCAGTCATCTTTATCACCCTCCTGGTCTTCCCTCCAACTGTTGATGAAAACCCCATCCATCCACTAGATGCCCCGTTTTTCTACTGGAGGTAGACTCTACATGTTCTCTCTCTCCACTGTTTCACATTTCATCTATAGTTCCTTCTTTGAATCCTGAGTATCTCTCACCTCCCAGGTCTCTGGTACATTCTAGAGGGTTCCACCACCTCCTACCTCCAGATGCCCATTTTCATTCTTTCTGGTGGCCCTCAGGACTTCATTCCTGTTCTCTACCCAATACCTGATCATGTTCCCCTCACCGCTCTCTGTCCCATCTCACACACATGTCCTCCCCTCTGCTTCCCTTGATTGTTTTCTTCACCCTCCCAAGTGTGATTGAAGCATCTTCATTGGGGCCCTTCAGCTTGTTAAACTTCTTAAGTTCTGTGCATTGTATCCTGGGTATTCTGTAATTTTGTGGCTAATATCCACTTATTAGTGAGTACATACGGTGCATGTTCTTTTGGGTCTGAGTTACCTCATTTAGGACACTATTTTCTAGTTCCATGCATTTGCCTATAAAACCCATGCAGTAGCCTTCTTTTAAACAAATGATAAAGTAGCTGAGAAAGAATTTAGGGAAACAATACCCTTCAAAATAGTCACAAATAATATAAAATATCTTCGGTTAACTCTAACCAAAAAAGGGAAAGATCTGTATGATAAGAACTTTACATCTCTCAAATAAGAAATCAAAGACAACCTAAGAAAATGAAGAGATCTGCCATGATCATGGATTGGTACAACTAACAGAAAAAAGTGGCCATCCTACCAAAATCTATCTACAGATTCAATGTAATACCCATAAATATTCCAACACAATTCATCAAAGACATGGAAAGATCAGTTCATTATTTCATATGGAAAAACATATAACTCAGTATAGTAAACACAATTCTTCACAATAAACAAACTTCTGGGGAAATCACCATCCCTGACCTCAAGCTACACTACAAACCAATAGTGGTAAAAACTTCATGGTATTGGTACAGAGAAAGACATAATGATCAATGGAATAAAATTGAAAAGCCAGAAATAAAACCACACACTTATTGACAAAGAAGCCAAATATATACAATGTTAAAAAAGAAAGTATTTTCAATAAGTAGTGGCTGTGGGTATGTAGAAAAATGAAAATAGGCCAATATTTGTCTCCTTGCACAAAGCTCAAGTCCAAGTGCATCAAAGACCTCAACATAAAAGTAGTTACCCTGCACCTAATATAAGGGAAACTGGGAAAGAACATGAAACTCATTGGCACAGGAGAAAATTTCCTAAGCAGAACTCAAGTGGCTCAGGCTCTAAGATCAAGAATTGATAAATGGGACCTCATGAAACTGAAAAATTTCTGTAAAGCAAAGGTCATAGTCAATACAACAAATCAGCATTCTACAGATTGGGGAAAATTCATTAACCCCACATCCTATAGAGGGCTATTATCCAAAATAATAAAGAACTCAAGAAGCTAACCTCAAAAAGAAACAAAACAAAACAAAAATCAATCAAAAATGGTGTACAGAACTAAATAGAATTAATAAGAGAGGAGTCTTGAATGGCTGAGGATCACTTAAAGAAGTGCTCAAAGTCCTTAGCGATCAAGGAAATGTAAATCAAAATGACCCAGAGATTCTACCTCACATGACCAGAATAGCTAAGGTTAAAACTCAGGTGACAGCACATGTAGTCGAGGATGTAGAGAAAGCAGAACACATCTCCATTACTGCTAGGATTGCAAACTTATACAACCACTCTGGAAATCAATCTGAAGGTTCCTCATAAAACTGGCAATAGATCTACCTGAAGACACACCTATACCACTTTTTGGGCATATATCCCAAAGATGCCCCACCATGCATGCAGTGACACATGTTTCACTATATTCATAGTGGCCTTATATGTGATAGCCAGAAGCTAGAAACAACCCAGATGTCCCACAATAGAAGAATGGATACAAAAATACATGCTTCATTTACACAATGGAATACTATTCAGCTATTAAGAAGGAGGAAATCATGAGTTTTGCAGGCAAAGAGGTGTGTGTTTATATGTTGCTTGGAATTTTCCCCTTGCAGTTTTTCTTCCTATGTTCTGTATAGTTATCATTTGAATTATTATGTGTTGAGGGGCCTTTCTTTCTGGTGCAATCTATTTGGTGTTCTGTAAGCTTACTGTGCCTTTTGAGGCATGTCTTTCTTAAGGGTAGGAAACTTTTCATCTTTGAGTTTTGATGGATAGAATTTAAGACTATCATCAGGCTGGAGAGATGGCTCAGTGGTTTAGAGCTTTATGAAAGTCCTGAGTTCAAATCCCAGCAAACACATGGTGGCTCACAACCATCTGTAATGGGACCTGATGCCCTCTTCTTGTGTGTCTAAAGACAGCTACAGTGTACTTACATTTAATAAATAAATGTATCTTTAAAAAATCTATCTTCAAGAGTGAGGTAACCCAGAGCTGGAAAGACGCAATGCATGTATACATTTATAAGTGGATATTAGCCATAAAGTGAAGAAAAAAACATTCTACAATCCAAAAACCCAAAGAAGTTATGTAATAAGTAGGGCCCAAGGAAGGATGCCTGAATTGCACCCAGAAGGTGAAATGAAATAGACAGCAAGGGCTGATGGAGGGTAAGAATTGAGCAGGGGGCAGGGTGGAGAAGGGAACAGGAGGGATAAAGTGTAGGGAGGAATGAGAGAGAGAGAAGTGGGAACATGTGACAGAGGAACTTTATTGCTTCATTTTACACATAAATCACAAAGAACACTGATGTAAACCAAAATATTCCCAAGAATCCTCTCCCAAGAGTTCTGTTTGCACTAGTTGCATACTAGCTCCTAAAGTTTCAAAAATGGTCCTCACAGCACCATCGGGGGATGAAGCACAGGGGCTTTTGTGACTGCACTTAATATCCAAATTACAGCAATTACCAAGAAGTGTGACTGATGTATAATCTTCTGCCAATTTGTACAATTCTGACTAGGTTTATTTCTCCATATACAACTTCTGGTTTATAGTTAAGTGTTACTCTGTACCTTCAAATTTATTGTTATTTATGATTATTTTAGTTGATAATCAGCAATGTATTTGTCTAGAGCTCATTTATCTACCAGGAAAATTTATCATGTAGAAATAGAGCAGGATAAGGTCAGTATCCTAATACCAAGAGAAATACTTTTTTTTTTATCTTCCTCTTAAGGTTTACTAGAAGTTATATATGTCTTTACGCCCCACAAACTTCTGATAACTTCAGTACCTGCGCTTCATAAAGCCTTTGTACTTTCATTTGGAGCTGATAAAAGTTCAGTCTTTCCTGAAATTAAATTAAATTTAGAAGAATTGCCATTCACCAAGAGATGTGCTAAACTAGCCCAAAAAGTATTCAATATGTTGCCTTCCAAATACTGAGAATAGACCATGAATTGCAATATATATGTATATATACGCATATATTAAAATTATGTAAGAACATTATTTATGAGAATTATCTTAGTGTTTGTTCCTCTTGCTGTGATGAAATATCAAAATGGCAAAAGCAACTTAAGGAAGAAAATTTGTATTTGGCTCACAATGCCAGGTCATCTTTTCAGGAAAATCAATGTAATCATACTACATTGTGTAGGAATAACAAAGCTGGGGAAGTTGACTGGGCTTTGTTTACTAGAATATAGGTTGTATTTGAAACATTTTATTTTTTGCTTTTATACTTTTAAATATTGTTCATTTTTCTTTTATAAAATATAACCTGACTTCGGCCTACCTTTCCTTTCATCCTTCCAGTTCTCCCATCTGCTGCAATCTAAACTTTGAAATACATAAAGCTTACATGACTACATTCAATTATCATTTTAATTTTGAAAAGTCATCACATAAATTTGAGTTTAGAAAGGGCTAAGAAAATTTATGGAGACAATAAAGAAGAACTGAGTGTTTCAGGCTTATCCAAAGGGAAGAAAACAAATTAGGAACAATAAAAAGGGATCTTCAAGATGAGAGGTTGATAATTCTACTAAATTTATAAAGTTCATAACATTATGAAACTAATGTTTCAGCCAAAGTATCATTCTATAGGATACTAGGATGCACACAGTATGTTTAGACTATATTCAGCCTGAGGTGATGTAAAGTCATGGCCTTATAATGACATAGTCAATAATATACTGTTTCTCATGCATTTATGAAGTATTACTTTTTGTAATCCTGTCAAGATAATTAAAGGAAATAATTCTATAGATCTATAGTCATACAGTACTAAAGATTTCACATTTGAGACAATGGCTGTCATTACATTTCTTATTAGTTATTTGTGGTTTTCTATTGTTGTTTTCATTGATCCATCTGGCTTTTGCACTGTCAGACAAGTGTACTAAAGGAAAAGTTATAGAAATATTTCTCTTGTGTCTCCTAAGTATTTGCTGCTGTTGATTATATGGTTCAGTTGGTTTATCTTTTTGAAAAACTCAAATATTCCTTTCTCTGTTAGAATAGATATTTTTCTATCAGAAAAGGATCATTTGTGTAAATCCTGTCAATTACATTATATATTACCTCCCACTACATATTGTTCTGGCCTGAGAAAAAAACACATATAGTGGTTCTTAGAGTCCAAATGAATGTGCTGTGACATGAACATGGGCCAAGATTCCATCTCTTACCTCATTTAACTGAGCTCTTACTTTGACTAGTGGAGTAGAGTGTTGGTGTGAATTCTTAGACAATAACCCAAATTCTAGGCACATAGCTACTCACAAGGCAGATTATGATTTTCTTTGTATAATGCACAGTCAAAAAAATTAAAAACTGTAGCAGATTTCACTAAGAAAATATTGCCAGAATTGCCTACAAACATGTCATATGATACTCCTCAGAGATAATACTTTTTTGCCCCATCATCTGAAAACCCTTAACCAGATTTACACTGGAATCTTGGAAGAAGAGAGTCAATAATTACAGAGCTTAAGTTCAGCTTCCAAATTGTCTCAGACTTTTGCTACATTTACTATCAATCAGAGACTTAGTATAAAAACTGCAATGATTAGCATTTACGCAACAGAAATCAAAGTGGGAAATAAGTATTAGTGAGACAATGATCAATGACACACAAGCATGGGGAATCTGTTGGTAATCAGTTTACTTGTATATATATTTGAATCCTAATCCATTCTTTTTCCAGAGTGTTCTAAAATCATATTGGTTGTGTGGCCTGTGTCCTAAATCCTACTTGACACATCATCTATTTACAGATTTTTAAATCTACTGGCTACCTAATGTATTTTTTCAATGTGGGAATCATTAGTGTAATTGAAGCACTATCATCCCCACTCTGAGACATTTATTTTCCAGCAGGACTAGGCACATCATCTTGCACTGGGGCCTAAACAGTCAGTCTAGGTAGGCGTGAAAGGGGTTCAAAGACAGGGAACAGAGACAGAGATAACACATGCTCTACTTGTTAAGGGTCCCCTATGAATACCAAGTTACGAAGTTTTAGGGTCAGTTATGTATATGATCATATCATCTGCAAATACAGGTACTTTGACTTCTTCCTTTCCAATTTGTATTCCTTTGATCTCCTTTTGTTGTCTTATTTCTCTGGCTGGAATGTCAAGTAGTGTATTGAATGGATAGGGATAGAGTGGAAAGTACCTATTAGAATTAGAAGCCAGTTGCAACTTGCAGATGTTTATAAATCATTCTCTTTTTTGCACCATTTATTATATGAGTTCTCCCATGAATAGTGATACAGTTTCACATTATTTATAGAATAAATATTGTTCTTGATATTCCAATCTTATAAATTTAGTGTTTTATTCATCTGGAGTTTTGTTTGTTTCTTCCTATGTTTTTTGAATAACACTTTTTAAAATTTTTCTCTTAGTATAAAAGCAATCTTGACAGTATATTGGAGAAAAAATTCTTTGGAACAAAAAAGGGTCGACTTAAATTACAGTAGAATTCACATGGTGGGAATGACACTTGTTATCTGTTAAATAGTCATTTAAATGCTGAAATATTTAATGACTGTTGGGCATTTAAAGTAATACTGTGATTTTTATTGTGATACTAATATTAACATTGGATCTCTGGGATAAACAAGAAGGAAAAAATGGTTTAATAATATTGCATGAGTCAAATATAAAAGAATTTACTTTTTTTGACAAAAGCAGCAGCATCTGGGAATGGTGAGCTTCAACTAAGAAAATGCCTCCATTACTCTGGCCTGTAATTGAATCTATAACATATTTTCTTGATTAATGTAGAAGTACTCTGCCAACTGTGGTCAGTGCCACTTTTAGGTCGTGGGGTCCACAGTTATAAAAGAAAGTAAGCTGAAAAAAACAAGTAAGCAGTGTTCCTCCCTGCTGGTTTCTCAACTGAGTTCTTGCCCTTAGTTTTTTCATGATGGACTATATACTAAACTCCATAAGATTTTTTTTTTTAAGTTATGGTGCTTATCATCACAATAGAAAGCTAACTAGAAGAGTAGAAAAACAATAAGAATTTTCATCTACAATTCCTCTTTTTTTATTTCAAAAGCAAAGGTTTATTTTCCATCTTGTCTGGGTTGACCTTCAATTAATCTCTCAAGGTGCGTGACTAGGTCACCCCCAAATGAAAAGCAGTTTTCCTACTTTTTAGGGGTACAGGTTATATCAGCAAGGTTACAGTTCATACTTATTGACTAAGCATATTTACCTTTAAATCTATCAGCTAACAAGCATGGGCAGATCATGACACGCATTTGAACTGTATCTGGAACTTTTTAGAGGTTCAGGTGACTATCAGTCAGTACATTCTGTGGTTTTTCCAAAAATTTTTTACTCAAAATTTTTCCTGTGGGTGGAAAATGGAACTTGGCCTAGTCTTAATCCCCAGTGTGAGGGGTAAACTGTAAGGAGGGTGTGGGACTACAAAAGCCCTTAGGTTTCCTCATTCCACCATTTTTCATTTACAAGCTCCAATCCTGGAGCTAAGGTCAGGGGTCTTGTGTAACTAACTTCTATTCTTCAGTTCTTGTCCTCCGTGTCTCATATTATTGGTGCAGGGCCATCAACTGTACTGCTCCTATTCTATCTTTTATGAAGGCTATAAGCTTGTTCAATATGCAGGGTCCAAAGGTAAATGATAGCAAGAGAACAATTAGGGATCCTAACAAAGTGAATATGAGGACAGTTAACCAAGGGGAGGAATTAAACCAAGACATGAACCAGCCTTGAATTTGTTCCCTTTCTTTCTTCTGCTTGGCTAGATCTTCTCTCACCTAGGCCATTGAATCCTTAACTACCTCTGGAATGGTCTCCAGTATGTGCTTCCCAATGTTTCATGCCCCCAAGTTGCACAGTAAAAGTGGTTGGCCCCCTCCCCCACTAATGGGCCTGATTCCAGCTTCTCCCATCTCGGGGGAGGGGGGCACACATATTTGTTTCGCTTTTTTGTTGTTGCTGTTGTTGTTGTTGTTGTTGTTGTTGTTGTTGTTGTTGTTGTTGTTCTGCAGGATACTCCTCAACATCAGATGTCTGCACCCTAAGCCCCACCCTCCAAGGCTGCTTCTGGAACATTATTTAGATTCACAAGTCCCTTGTTCCCACATTCAGGTAATCCTTCCTCTGTGTCTCTAGGGTGGGGATATCTCACGAGTCAAGGCCTGCTGCTAACTTACAGAGATCAAAGACAAGGTCTGGCCACCAGGTATAAGGTGGGTGTTCCTCTGTAGTTGACCAAGCTACATTCCCAGTGGCTGAGAGTACTTGTCAAATCATTTTGGTAGGTTTGTTGGGGTTGTTGAGGCTCAGCACTGGAAGGAAGATACACAATAGACATCTCATGGTTTCTTTGGCCTTACAGAAGGGTGGTGATCTTGATCTTAAGGGGTTGCTCAGGTGTCTGGATGCTATCCAGTTGGCTTCAGGTGAAGGTGCTGGTCTGATAGGAGGTATGTGAACCCAGGCAGTTATTCCATCCATTTTAAAGGTGGTCAGGTAGTCAACAACACCAGGAATGGCTCTTTCCATTTTGTTTCAAAGTTTTTACCATGATGTTGCTTAACATATACACAATCTCCAACTTAGTACTCATATGGAACCTCTGGGATACCTGCATTATACAGGGCAGTATAATTCCTCTTTATTCTTCTATGTTGTAAAGGTATTTACTCTAAACTAAAACATTCTCACTAAAAAAGATGAAGAAGATTCATAACATTATGATATTAAGAAATCTAGTAAAATTTCAGCCAGTTCAAAAGGTAACAAAATATATAAGTCTCAAAATGCTCAAAAGCTTACAAAAAACTCATGTGGCACCTTCTCAAGATTATGGAAGCAATGAACAAATTCTGATGGCGCTGAAGGGCAAGGAATTTAGCTTTCATGTTTCATCTCCAATATTAGGGTGTTGTTTGGAAATACTGAGTCACTCATGGGCCTGCAAGTAATGCTAATTAACTCATTATGTCACCAAGATAGAGCCTAGTAAGGTCATTTTGTCATTGCTTTGTCTGTGAGAACAAACTTGTACTTGATATTGCCTTCTCCAAGAACTGAGAATTACAGTTTTATGTAAAACATTTATACACTCTATTTTATACAAGTGAAAAATGTAAAATATAATACTGTTATATACAAGTGTACTAAACTCCATGTTTCATCAAGACATCACATATGTTATATCATACAGAGAGAGAGATTCAGAAGTATGTTTCATCAGTTTGGCCTATTACCAGGGGAGTGCCTGTGTAATACATTCTGATATTAGTGATAAGACTGACTTAAATATGACAGTTGTTGTAATGAATGCTTAATAAATTTTCTTTCTCAAAAACATAAATTTGATATAAAATCTTAGTGAGAATATACTATATAAAATTAGAATCACTGAAACTGCAAAAAAAAATAGTAAAGGTGTGTAAAAATTAGAGCCTTCATTAATTTCCAGTAGAAAAAGTGTGGAGCTGAGGAAGGCCTAAGTGAGTGTATAAAGAACAAAGGAAATTTTGAGTGAATATGTATTGTTATATGGGCAAGAACCAATACCTCTCAATTCTATGAAAATTTGGCAAAGCCTTCCATATGGAATGAAGCTCAGAGGGATGCTAAAACCTTTCTCTGGCTCAAGTGCAAATGCAACAGCAGTTCCTTTCTGCCAGATATTCACAGCCTGAGACTGTTCAGTTATAGAGACCTCCTATGGAAATTAGCTCACTCCTGGATCTTATACATGTGAAACACATTGAAGATTTCAGGTTGTTGTGCTAATTCTTATGTCTCCATCAGTGTGTGCATGTCCCCCGGGACTCTCGGTTTTTTTTTTTTCCTGTATATCCTTTATTTATTCCCTACTCACACCTAGTCAAGTTCTTGAACCAATACATCTAGGCAGATGAGCACTATGACCAGAAGTCTCTTTCTAAATTAATGAATGGGGAATGTAATTGAGTCATCGTTTTCTTCATAGTATACAGAAGATGAAGAAATACATCTTCACACATAGGCATTATATCAATATGTACAGATTTACTATTGAGAAAACTTACAAACTGGAAACAATCCAATTGTTCATCAGCAGGATATTGATACATACTGAAACTAAGCATTTCCATACATTGGGTTGTCAGGAAAAAAATTAAAGCAATGTTAAGTGAATCTTGGAAATATGATGCTAAATTCAAGAAACTAGGCAAACAGATGATGATATATTATTATGTATATATCTCATTTAAATGAGACTCTATAAAAGCCCCAATAATAAGAATAAAAAACATGTCACAAGTTTCCAGAGTATGGATTCCACAAGAAGGGATTTGCCTGAAGAGATAAGGAGTAAATTTTTTTTCAGCAAATAAAATATCTTAAGTGTTTTGATGTTGATCATATAATTAGATACATTTGTTACATTTCACCTGTGTACTTATAAAGGGTAACTTCTACTTTACATGAATTATACTAAGAGATTAAGAATGACATTTCTGAAGAAAACATTCTCATACTCTGTGAGATTCTACACTTTTATTCTTTGCCCCAAATACTGTCAAAAATTTGAGCAGAGACTTTGTGACATCTCTTTTTGTATCAAAGAACTGTCTCTACATTTTTATTTTGCCTCTCATTCACTTGCTGTAAGTGAGGTACTTATGTCAATAATCAGAAGGCATCTTTAATATCTAGTCAGTTTCAGGAGCCATGATGGGAAAAACTAACTAGCAGGTGATCATCCGGAGATGACCTGCTTCAGATTATTATGTAATCTGCGACAGGTTTGACCTTATTAAGCAAGGCTGTAAGGAATTCATTTTAGGAAAGATTCCTCCTATTAAACATTATTAATGTTTAATAATGTTCTCATTTAACATATATAGCAATCACTAAGTAGTAGCACACCCCTTTGGAGCAGATCTCTGCAGATCCATGAAGATGTACTGTCTTTTAGTGATGCTATATAGTCAAATAGATGACTTTTTAAGTCTTATTAATGATCCTATAAGAATTCCTAAAATTATATCTGTGATTATTAAGCTCTTTTATAGTCAGACTCCTATTAGATCAAAACTGCAAGACAACTCTGCCAGTCTCCCAAGTGTCACCAGTTAATTACTCTTAGATAGTAACCAGACTTTCTCCTACTCAGAGCACATTCCAAGAGGTTATAAAACAATTAACCAAAGGCCACAAAAAAGGGAAATAACTATTTATTATAGGTGCTAGGACAAAAGTTAAAAATTGACTGGGTTTATCTATACAAAATTTCACTAATAACTTAGTTATGGTTTTTAACTCTTCAGTGATCCTGTGGAGCGGAGACATGTGATGGATGTTTAGCCAGATAATCACTCCTAATGGATATACATGTAAACATTCTCTGTTGTAAACTTCTATTTCAATTTATGATTTAATTTTTGTGTGAACTTGTGAAGACCTTTGTAACACGTGATAATGTACTCTGAAAGATGCATAAGTACTTAGGACAAAGAGGTGAGAGGCAGATAGAATTTTTCCTTTTTCCTAACCTAGAATTTTTTCCCTTAGAAGAACTTTTCCCTTACTAGATTTTTTTTCTTTTCCCCACTTAGGATCTTCCCATTTTTCCCCTTAAGTAGCTTTCATAGGAAACTTTTAACAATTTAGTAATAAACTCTATAATCACTTCCCTAAGTGTCCCCTTTTCTTCCTGTGACTTCTGACTTCCAACTATCAGGCTAAAAGTTAGAGCTGAGCAGTTCCGGCTGAGATAGAACAAAGGCCACATTGTTTTATCTTTTGCTGTTAGGCTACAGGTGTTAATCACCTAAGCCAACAGTCATTTACTCTTAGAAGGAGAAAGAAAGTTTTTAGGAATTTTTAGAAGTTATCATCAGCATTTTAGTACAGTTAGGTAGCTAAAACCTCCTGAGACACTAAGACTTTAAAGCTATCACCAGATTCCTACTCGATGTCTCCACCACTATCTTCTCTGGGCCAAGAGGCACCCAGCAAGTCAGGATGTTTGCTAAGATTGGCAAAAACTGCTATAGTCTTTATGGCTTAGGGATATAGAGCAAGAGAACATATTTATGGGGCATGACATCAAATCACTATATTTTTATATTATGATTTTGAAAACATTTAAAAACTGATTCACAATAGAAAATATGAAAATACATGACAATATTCAAAAGAATATTTTGCTTTTTAGATATTTTGATTCATGTGTATGCATGGACAAGTGTGTACCTGCATACTCACATCCACATATGTATTGAAAGTAAATGTATGTTTTGGAAATAGAACACATGATGAGCCAAATATAAAACATTATTTATTTAATTTTAAGTCAAAACAGTTAAAAATTATAACATCCAATGCTACATATGGCAACCTATTTTGAATGTCGACTGCAGTGTACTTTGCAACTTGGAGCCTTAAGCTGAAGAAAGCCTTAAGAATGAAGAAAGAACAGATACATAGATGGAAAATCTGGGTTAAGTGAGATATGAATACTCTGATAGAGCTGCATCCAATAGCATACAGCCTGAAGATTGATACGTTCATTATATACAGCACAGGTGGGAAATATTAGCTGGTTTTGGTAGGATGTCTCTTTAGGTAGACAGTCAAAGTTGCAAATTTCTGGGATGGGAAGAAGCTGAGGTACATAGTTTGTCACACATTACCAATATTCACACTCCGAACAGAGAGTTGCTTTACCATCTCTCTGAATCTATCTTATCCATGAGGAAGACTTGGCCAAATTCCCATGAATATGAGGCATGTATCCATATCAATAATACACAATCACTCAGGCCTTCATCCATTCTTTACACATTAATTCGTGGTTTAGCAGGCTCTCTACAGTTGGTGTGACACAACAATATTATAGTCAATAATATTAAGAAGTAGAAAATTGCCACAGGGTCCCATACCCAAATAGTGCCACAAGAGATCTAGCCTCCCAGGAATTCAGACAAGCCTGTAAGCATAGGTAAAACCACCACTGCTGCTTAGCGAGACCTGCCCCGAACCCTCAGGATACAGGAATCTAGAAGCAGGCTGGGACAGGAGCCTTTTGGTTTCTGTCTGCACACATAGCTGATCCTGTGCCACATCTCTACATACAAAAATACCAACAGGAAAGAGCTGGTCTCCTAGGACAGTCAACACACCTGTGAGTAGGGGTAATATCACCACTTCTGTTCAAATTCCTAGCCCATAAGGGACCCTCCTAGAGCCACTAGGAGACAGGAACCAAGGAAAGGTTAGGGACAAGATTCTTCTGGTTTCTGTCTGCACCCCAGATCTGACCCTGTACCACAGCTCTTCATACTCAAATGCCTTCTGGAAAGAACTGGTCTCCCAGGAGTACTGACACAGATGCTTGCAGGAGGGACAAGCAACAGTCAAAGACAGCAAGAACAGCTAACACCAGAAATAACCAGATGGAGAAAGGTAAGTGTAAGGACATAAGCAACAGAAACCAAGGCTACTTAGCATCAACAGAACCCATTTTTCCCACCACAGCAAGCCATGGATACCCCAACACAACAGAAAAGCAAGACTCTGAATTAAAATCACTTCTCATGATGATGAAATAGAGGACTTTAAGAAAGAATTAAAATCACTTCTCATGATGATGAAATAGAGGACTTTAATAAAGGCATACATAACTCCCTGAAAGAAGTACAAGAGAACACAGGTAAACAGGTAGAAGCCCTTAAAGAGGAAACACAAAAATCCCTTAAAGAATTACAGAAAACACAACCAAACAGGTAAATGAATTAAACTAATCCATTCAGCATCTAAAAATCGAAACAGAAACAATACAGAAATCACAAAGAGAGACAATTCTGGAGATAGAAAATGAGAAAGAGATCGGGGGGGGGGTCATAAATGCAAGCATCACCAACAAAATACAAAAGCTGGAAGAGAGAATATCAGGAGAAGTATATACCATGGAAAACATTGACACAACAGTCAAAGAAAATGCAAAATGCAGAAAGGTCCTAATCCAAAATATCTATCTAATCCAGGTCACAATGAGAAGACTAAACCTAAGGATAATAGGCATGAAAGAGAGTGAAGATTACCAAGTTAAATGGCCAGTAAATACCTTCAACAAAATTATAGAAGAAAATTTTCCCAACCTAAAGAAAGAGATGAACATAAACATATGAGAAGCCTACAGAATTCCAAATAGATTGGAGCAGAAAATAAATTCCTCCAGTCACATAATAGTCAAAACACCAAATGCACAAAGCAAAGAAAAGATATTAAAAGCAATAAGGTAAAAAGATCAAATAACACATACAGGCAGACCTATCAGAATTATACCTGACTTCTCACCAGAGACTATGCAATGTAGAAGATTCAGGGAAGATCTCATAAAGATGCTCAGAGAACACAAATGCCATCCTAGACTACTATACCCAACAAAACTCACAATTACTATAGATGGAGAAACCAAGATATTCCATGAAAAAAAACAAATTTAGACAATATTTTTCTACAAATCCAGCCATACAAATGATAATAGATGTGTACTGGCTGGTTTTGTGTATGAATTTGACACAGGTTGGAGTTATCACAGAGAAAGGAGCTTCAGTTGGGGAAGTGCCTCCATGAGATACAGCAGTGGGCATTTTCCCTTTTGCTCAAGGGGTGAGGGCCCCTTATGGGTGGTACCATCTCTGGGCTGGTAGTCTTGGGTTCTATAAGAGAGCAGGCTGAGCTAGCCAGGGGAAGAAAGCCAGTAAGAAACAACTCTCCATGGCCTCTGCATCAGCTCTTGCTTCCTGACAGGCTTGAGTTCCAGTCCTGACTCCCTTTAGTGATCAACAGCAATGTGGAAGGTGTAAGCTGAATAAACCCTTTTCTCCCCAACTTGCTTCTTGGTCATGATGATTGTGCAGGAATAGAAACTGTGACTAAGACAAATTGGTATCAACATAATGGGGTATTCCTGTGACAACCTTACCATGTTTTGGGGAGGACTGTGGAAGGACTTTAGAACTTTGAACTAGACAATCCATTCAGTGTTAAGAGCTCTGTGGGATATTATATAGAAGCTGAGAAGATAATGTTGAAAACAGCATAGAAGGTGGAACCCTGGCTTGTGAAATTTCAGAGGGAAGATTAAAGACTGTTATCAGGGCCATGGTTTGATTGTGAAGATTCTGTGGTTTTGGTTAGCTGAGGCTGAAGAATCAGCTGTGATTAACAGGATTCCAGAACCACTAAAGCAATCCTTTGTGTTAATGGGACTATTGATGCTGGTTACCTGGAGATAAGAGATTAGCAGTGATTAAGGGGAAAGCATTCAGAATGTAAACAAAGAATATAGAAAATTAAAAAAAAAAACTAGTTAAAAAAAGAAGAGACTAGCATCACTGAGGTGAAATCTTATGTGAAGTGTTTTCTGAGAGCACAGAGGCTGTGTTTCAGAGATAGCCAAAATTGTACCCCTTGCTGCAGCTGTACTTGGAAATGTGTAAGAGTCACCAAGGTGGTACTGAATTTTAAGGCATGAAGGGGTCATGAAGAACAGCTGAGGCTTGGTACTGTGAGAGGCCATGGATGGTAATTGATGGCCCAGGACTGAAGGGGGGTCATGCAAAGAAGTTGAGGCTTGGCACCATGAAAAGAACCTATAAGAGGCTATTGCTGAAGCCTCGTTA
Organism: Apodemus speciosus; assembly: GCA_002335545.1. Classification (NCBI taxonomy): domain Eukaryota; kingdom Metazoa; phylum Chordata; class Mammalia; order Rodentia; family Muridae; genus Apodemus; species Apodemus speciosus. The sequence goes on along the minus strand of BDUI01002710.1, from coordinate 56,196 downwards.
CAGTGGAAGACAGCAGTGTTTTGGAGATGCCAGTGCCACATGAGATGACCACCAAGAACAGCAGCAGCAGTGGAGTATAGGCAGCTGGAGTCTAGAAGACAAGGTGTGTGCTACATAGGGGATAACTGCAGAAGTGACCCAAGCCCTTGGAGGACCCCAGAAGATCATGAATTGTATCTCAGACATTGGACCATTGGAGTATGAATTTTGCTTTTGATTGTGACTGTGCCCTGATATTTTTCCCTCTTGAAGGAAGAAAGTACTTTAGTGAAGTCCACAGTTCAGATACTTTGAATTTTTAAAAGACTGAATTTTAAAAGATATTGGGACATTTTAAAGGGATTGAACTTTTAATATGTAAAGACTGTGGGGCTTTTAAAGTTATTTAGATCTTGGGGATGAATAAGAAAGTAAGGGTTGAGGCTTAATAGTGATGTGTTTGTGTGTGAAGTTGACAAGGGGTCAATTGTACTGTCTGGTTTTGTGTGTCAACTTGACACAGGCTGGAGTTATCACAGAGAAAGGAGTTTCTCATGGGGAAGTGCCTCCATGAGATCCAGCTGTGGGTACTTTCTCAATTAGTGCTCAAGTGGGCAGGGCCCCTTGTTGGTGGTACCATCTCTGGACCAGTAATCTTGTGTTCTATTAAGAGAGCAGGCTTAGCTAGCTAGGGGAAGCAAGCCAATAAGAAACATCCCTCCACGGCCTCTGCATCAGCTCCAACTTCCGGACCTGCTTGAGTTCCAGTCCTGACTTCCGTTGGTGATCAACAACAATGTGGAAGGTGTAAGCTAAATAAACCTTTTCCTCCCCAACTTGCTTCTTGGTCTTGATGTTTCTGCAGGAATAGAAACACTGACTTAGACAAGATAGAAAAGGCCAATATAAGAACAGAAAGTACAGCCTAAAAAAACATAAAAGGAATTTTCTTTCAACAAACCCAAAAGAAGATACCCACGCAAAAATAAAAATAGCAACAAAAAATAACAGAAAGCAACAATCAATATTTCTTTTTTTAAAATTTATTTTATTGGATATATTCTTCATTTACATTTCATTTCCCTTTTCCTGGTTCACTGCCCCCTAAAGATCCCACATGCCTTTTTTTCCCTCCCCCCCTGTTCCCCCATCCAGCCCTTCCCACTTCCCTGTTCTGGTATTCCCCTACACTGATGCATTGAGCCTTTCCAGAACCAGGGTCTACTCCTTCCTTCTTGTTGGACATCATTTGGTATGTGGATTGTGTCTTTGGTGTTCCAAGATTCCAGGCTAATATCCACTTATCAGTGAGTTCATATCATGGGTATTCTTTTGAGACTGGGTTACCTCACTTAGTATGATGCTCTTCAGCTCCATCTATTTCTCTAAGAATTTCATGAATCCATTGTTTCTAATGGCTGAATAGTACTGCAGTGTTTATATATCACATTTTTTATCCATTCCTCAGTTGAGGGACATCAATATTTCTTAATATCTCTTATCATCAATGGGATAAATTCCCAATAAAAAGACATAGATTAACAAACCCTATACATATACAGGACCCAGAATTTTGCTTCATACAGGAAAAGCACCTCAGTGTCAAAGACAAACACTACCTCAGAGTAAAGTGGTGGGGAAAAAAATAATTCTAAGCAAATGGTCTCAAGAAACTAGCTGGAATATATATATCAGATTTATAAATCACAACTCATCAAAAATATAAGGAAAAGAAACTTCATACTCATCAAAGGTAAAAAAAAATCTACCAAGAACTCTTGAATTCTGTACAACTGTGTTCCAAGTGTAAGGCCACTCACATTCATAAAATAATCTTTACTAAAGCACAAAGCACACATTTAACCTCACCCAATAATAGAGGGAGACTTCCACATCCCACTCACATCAATGGATAGATCATGAAAACACAAACTAAACAGAGACACAGTAAAACTAACAGAAGTTATGGAAGAAACAGATTTAACAGATATCAATCGAATATTTCAACCTAAATCAAAAGAAAATACATTTTTTTCTCATCATCTAAGGGTACCTTCTCGAAAACTGACCATATAATTGATCACAAATCACAACTCAACAGATATAAAAAAGATTGAAATAATCCCATGCCTTCTATCAGATCACTATTGGTTGAAGCTGGTCTTAAATAGCAACAAAAACAACAGGAAGTTCACATACACATGGAAACTGTAAAATGCTCTACTCAATGGTAACTTGGTCAAGGAAGAAACAAGGAATTAAAGACTTTTTAGAATTTAATGAAAATGAAGGTACAAAAAATTCAAAGATTTGTGACTCAATGAAAGCAGAGCTAAGATGAAATCTTATAGCTCTCAGTGCCTCTAAAAAGAAACAGGAGAGCATACACTAGCAGCTTAACAGCACACCTGAAAGAAAAAAAAGAAGCAAGTATACCCAAGAAGAGTAGACGGCAGGAAATAATCAAATTCAGGACTGAAATCAATCAATATCATCTGACAGAGGGCTAATATCTAATGTATACAAAGAACTCAAGAAGTTAGACTCCAGAAAACCAAATAACCCTATCAAACAATGGGGTACAGAGCTAAAGAAA
>BDUI01002710.1:20216-34208 GCA_002335545.1 Apodemus speciosus | reverse complement strand
TTCATGAAATTCTTAGACAAATGTATGGAGCTGGAGAACATCATACTAAATGAGGTAACCCAGTCTCAAAAGAATACCCATGGTATGCACCCACTGATAAGTGGATATTAGCCTAGAATCTTGAAACATCAAAGACACAATTCACATACCAAATGCTGTCCAACAAGAAGGAAGGAGTAGACCCTGGTTCTGGAAAGGCTCAGTGCATCAGTGTAGGGGAATACCAGAACAGGGAAGTAGGAAGGGGTGGATGGGGGAACGGGGGAGGGAAAGGGGCATGTGGAATCTTTGGGGGGCAGAGAACCAGGAAAAGGCAAATGAAATGTAAATAAAGAATATATCCAATAAAAAAAATAATAATAAAATAATTCAGAATGTCTCGAGTGTTTTTTGACGTAGGGCCTGTAGGCATTGGAAAGGCTCTCTTCCTAAGACCAGAAAGGCCACATAATTCCCAGGAATCCTGTAGGAAAACTTTCTTTTTGGTCAATTTTATCTCTCTCACTCCAAAACTATCTTCCATAAAATAGGTGGTAGTAGTAAAAGAGAAAAGTGTCAGGATGGTGCATTTCCCCTCCATATTATAATCACATTGATTTATTCATTTTATTAGAAAAGTATGCTGATGCTCATATATAACACAGTAGAAATAACTTATTTTATACTTATGCTTTTAGAAAGACTTGATATTTTATACTTCAATTATATCTAACAATATATGGCATATAATTAGTCTCCATGTCCATATTATACAGTCCAAATAAATTCTTATTCCATGGTCTAAATTATTCTTTCAAAGCTCTTATCCTCACATTCTTACTGTTAGAATGGCTTGAAACAAATTCAGCATATTATTTTATCCATAAATATTTCTGTATGTGTCTTCCAAAGGACTCAACCATGTGTCATCATTAATATGAAAATATTAATATTAAGTCCTTAATAAATCAATAATGAATTAAAAAAGTCTTTATTATAAATCATATATTAATACTTCTCAAATCTAATGTTCCTAAGAAGCATTAGAAAAATTTCTTAAATGATTAAGCTTCAGGAGATACAAGGTGAACTCTATAATGTTGGATCTGAATAATTCCCAATTGTAAATGTTCTAGTTAACATCATAAATGTTGACAAAAAGTTAAGTTTTAAAAACATGTTTAAACTGCATGTATTAAAATATAATTCTAACATAGAAGATAAGAGATCGATGTGTCTTCCAACATCAAAAAAGGAAGATTTGGATCATTCATTATCTCCAAAAATATTTGGCTAAGATAAGGCATTGTCTTAGGGACATTATATAACTGTATCAGTGAAGTGGGTAGCATTTATAATCTCATCATTACTAGGAAACTGAAAACTTTCATAGATGATAGAAAACAAAGGTAAGACATACATCCATATTGAATCCGTATCCATCTATCCTRTTCACATGCACACGTATTTACTATATGGCACATTTTCCTATTAGGGGCTAAGAGTGGTATATTAGCTTTTGGTGACTGCTGTAATAAATTAGCATAAATTTCAGGCCTAAACCAAAAGAAATTTATTCACTCACTCTTTTAGAGATGAAATGCATGACATAAATTTTACAGAGCACAGTTCAATTTGTTATTTAGGCACAGTCATACTTACCATGTAACTTTTTTCTGGAAAGAGATGAAAAACATCTAGTAACTTCAAATAAGGAAATGACAGATTAAAGTAATTATTTCACAAATACCCAACTTAAACAATGAGTATATTGAGGTTATTTACAGGAATATGAGTGAGGAGTTACTTAGAGGAACATGTGTTACTCAATATGTTATATAACCATACAGCTTACTTCAGCCTAAGTGGGAAATTAAGTAATTACTCACACATATTTGAAAGAATATAATATCATAAAAATATATATAATATCATAAAAAGATATGTCAACAACATTGTTGCTTATATGAGTAAATTTAGTGAATGCATATGTAAAATATAGTATTTTATTCATAAGGAGAATGACAAACAAATTATTTACACCTGATTTGTCATCTGCCACCTTGCTATGTTAGATTTATTATTGCAAATTACACACATGGTCAATGGCTCCTAATAATTTATTAATTTTGGTTATGCTTCTGGATTTAAAAGCAGCAGCATCATAGTGTCTTCAAGGAGAGGTAAATACTAATTCACAAAATTCTTGAATTGGCCATGACCGTTTCTTTTATCAGTTGTGAAATATGAAGAATGTAGGCATACATTTTTTGTAACCTACTTTTTTCGGCTTTGCAAACCTTTTATTCATGCATAAAAAAGTTGGCTTTCCATGCTTGGCTACAGGAAAAGTAAAGATGCAAAGATGGCAATGTTTTAAATGTTTTAGACCCTTCTGCTTGACAAAAGCTGAAAAGCAATGTGTTCTGCTAGGCAGAAACGTTTCTGTAAATTTCTAAACAGGGTAAAGGGAAGAATAATCTTGCAAACTCCTTTAGAACCATCGCATATTTGATCAACATGTAATCATTGAAATCCTCAAAAGCAACATGGGTTAGGCCATTATTGGAACAAACTCTTTGTTCCAATACACATTGCAACTTCCACATTGATATGACGACACAGAAGAGTTCTATTAAAATCCTGTTTATATTTTTAGCACACATTTCTAATGAGAAGAAAAATCCATATACAATAGACAAATAGCATCACCATTCACAAGACAAGTTACTATTTGATCCATGTTTGTATGTCTCTTTTTAAGTCAGCACTAAGGGCCATAGATTGAATGCACATCAAGATTCTTAGTATGATAATGTAAATATAAAGTAACCTACTTTTAATAAGGTTCAAAATCTCCTCTATCCCACCACCCAGGAGAGGTAAAGAGAAAAGCAACTAGGATAGAAGGGAAGTGGACCTGTTCAGCAATATTTCTTTGGGAGTGAGCTTGATCTACTTTTACAGCAATTCAGTTCTACAGCAGACACCAAATATGATTCAGCAACTGCAATCCAGTCCTCTAGTCAGGCAGATATCACACATGAAACAGCAGCTTCAGTCTAGTCCTATAGGCAGGCATACACCAGGCACAAGCCAGCAGCTGTATTTCAATCCGGAATAAACTGCAAGGCTTGCCAAATGGTTTGAGATGAGGCTGTGCAGAGCAGCAAGCTGCTGCAGGAAACTCACGAGCAGTTCTTGAGCAAGTTACTCTCCATGGCTCAGCAAACCAACACATGCATGCCTTTTGTGAAGAATAGCAAGGCATATTCTGTGCTCATCCCCCACTGTGAGGTCACATTTATATGCCTTTATCAAGCATTCTTTCATGTGTTTACTATATCAAAACATCCCTTCACCTGTGTTTGCTTCTGGAAAACAGCATTTCAAGTGATTGCTTTATGAACACATCCTTTTAACTATATGCCCCAGGAAAACATCATTTAACATAACTAACTTTCCAAAGAACTAGAAGTTGACACTTCAGAAGAACATCAGTTCTGTCTCCAATTAACAGTCTTCTACATTACACCAAAGGAACAACAGTGTCTTGTCTACAACAGTAAGATCTCACTACTGGAACCAACACAGATGTGTATTGCTGGGACAACATACCATGACAAGGGTAACTTATGAAACAAATAATTAGGCTTACAGTTTCAAAGAGTTAGAATTCATGATGGCAGGAACAGCTAATAGCGCACATCTTGATCCACAAGCAGGAGAGTGAAAAAGTACACAATTGTACAAGTATTTTGAAACCTTAAATCCCATTCACAGTGACACACCTCTTTCACAAGGTCACACATCCTAATCCTTTCCAAACAGTTTCACGAACTGGGAATAAATATTCACACATAAGCCTATGCCATTCTCATTTAAACCACCAGTTTCTATGATTCCTCAGATGTTCAGTTTATAGTAATGCTAGCTAAAATTTATTGAACACTAAGTAATCTTAGAAGATTATTAAGTAAAGTATTCCTTTTTATTTCTTATAAGTTCTATTACCTATGTACTATTACTAGCTGCCATTATAAATGAGGACGCTGAGCAGGCAAAAATGTCACATTTGAAATATGAATAAATAAAATATCCATTAAAAAAGAAAAAAGAATCAAAGAAACACCCACTCCAACTGTTAGCAGTCCTACAAATACATTAAGCTAACAGACACAGTATATAAGCAAAGAAACTAGTATAGACCCTGTTGTGTTGTGTGAGTCTCTGTTAGCCCATGTGAACCCTGCATAGTTGATTCAGGTGATTATATTCTCCTCTTGTCTGCCATCATTTATGATCCACATGTACAATATTTATTTGGCCTCTTCCATGGGGTTGCTCAAACTCACAGGGCATGGACCAGAAGGAGACCTCCAGTTTAGACTCTCTCTTTGTATAATGTCTGGCTCTGATTCCTTTGCCAGTTCTGGAGACATTTCATTTCATTGGGATGTCTTGTCCAAACTTGATAGGAGGGATATTTTCTTTGCCRCATTGTTTCTTGTTTTTGGCCTGTTTGGTTGCTCTGTCTTGGAGGCATATTCATTTCTGAAAATGAAAGGGAGGGAGGGTAGATATTGAGGAGAGTCCAGATGAGGGGATCTGAGAAGAGTGGAGCTAAGAAGGCAGAAGAGACTGTGGTTGGGATATATTGCATTTGAGAAGAATCTATTTTCAATAAACTACCTATAAATAAATCAATAAATACCCCAAAGCATTAAGAGTGTTAGTGGCACACAAATATAGAAAGACAAAATATAACTTAAAACTAAGGAGTACAATTTCAGAAGCATGTACTTAGCTATTATGTTGAACCTTTAAAATAAGTTTTCAAGTGCTGTGAATGAATTAGAACTCAAAATATTATACAAATAATCATTTTAGTAGATTCTTCTAATAATGTGTTCGCAGGAATTAAGAGTTGAAGTGACTTATCCTTGCTCTTATAGCTAAACTGTGGTAGAATTACAGTAAAATTTCAACTGTCAACACTGCCATTTCAGTGTTTTTTCTTCTACTCCATGTTCTGGGTCTACATTTCAAAAGAAAAAAAGAAAGAAAAAAGACCATTTATTTCTTTGTAAAATCCTGCTAAGCTCCATTACTTTCAAAAGATAATCATGGGCACCAGCCATTTCCAGTGATAAAAACTGTCACTTAGATATATGTCATGTCAGTTAAACAAATTGTATGAAATCATAGACTTGTGGCCATATCTGTGGAATCATATTGTTAGAGATGAGTAAACCTAATATCGTCCTGCAAAGTGAAAATTGCAGAGAGTTTGAAATATCTGAATGTTTCTCACTGTGAATCACAAGTGAATTTTCATTTTTCCTCTGCTTATTTGGAATTACAGCAAAATTTAAGTTAGACTTGGTATATACTGCCCTCATCTGCTATAGTGCACTTTTTCCTTACTTCCATATGTGAAATCCTGTCTGATGCTCAGGTTGTGATAAATACACAAGTTTCAAATCAAATCAAATCTGTCATAGCTTTGACACACACAGTAATTTCCAGTCTTTAATTGTTTGGCTTTCTGTTTTCATGAAATATAAAACAGAGATCAAAGAAACTACATGAGAAAGGCTTTGGAATTTTGTGAATATAGTAGATGGGATAAGATTTCATTAATATGTTTCCACTTATTTCACTTTTTAATATTGCACATTATGTTATATTCTGTGATCATAGCACACATCCCAGAAAAATGGAGACAAGGTGATTAATTAAGACCAAAGAAATATATATATAGATATATAGATATATAGATATAGATATAGATATATACACACATATATATGTATATATATGCATGCATTCAGTTAAAAATAAATCAATTTCCATATAATACAAAATAAACATTTATTTTTACATGTTATAATTCCTGAACAATAGAAGTGTCTTTGTAGGTTTTCAGAACTGAAATAAATGTTTAGGCTGGTTATTGATTTGTGTATAGGCAAACTTGTATTTATCATCAAACCCTAAATCTATTAAGGTCTAATCTTTTAAAAAGTATACATCAAGTAATTGTTTAAAAATAAGTTAACTATTTGAGGTCACTCTACTTGAATTTCTTGGTATTTTTTTATCTCTTTCCCCTTCCCTCTCTCTCATTTATAAGTGAAGTCTATTTTCTATTGGAATGCCAAGCTTCCTGATTCTCATTTTTTTATTGTCCCTGTTCTCTGAAGCCTATGATCTAGTGTTGAAACTAAAAATAAATAAAAGGACAGTATGTTTAAATCACTGAATGTGTTGAAGATGTGCAAAAGCAGATAATATAATGAACTCTTGAGTAGCAATCACCTAACTAGCCATTTTTAATCAAGAGCTAATCTTGCTTCCATCTATTTGGATTATTTTAAAGAAAACCCTAATTATGATAGCAATTTATGTAGATAATATACTTCATATATGATTAAATAACTGGATTTCAAAAAATAATGGAAAAATTCATTTATTTTGGAAAATTAACTTTCTGCCATCATTACCAGACTAACGCCTGACTTTATAACAATGCTCATGGGTCAAAAAGGGTGCAAAGATGAACTCTGGGATACAGTTTAAGGAACCAGCATTGGTTTTATTGTATGTGAATGGCTACTTTACATAGTAGAAGGCTATCAGCTGTGATTAGTTAGCTCATTACCTCAGATTGGATAGTGAGCACTCATGCCACCAGGGCCTCTATGCACAAGAAGCACACTAGAGTAGACAAGGAGATGATTGATTCATATGCAGCCCACTACCAGCACGGAACTTCAGATTTCAGGGTTCTAACTTCCAGGGCATTGTGTGCCATGATTCTTACTCAGAAATGCAGTATGTTTTGTGTCAGGAAGGCTGGCTACCAGTTCATGCCTATATTTTCTCCTACACCCTTCTGTCTTCTCATCATTCTTGCTCAACCTCTTTCCATATAAACATTTCAACACTGTTTTTCTACTCACTACTTCCATATCACCTATATTTCTCTGTACTCCTCCTTGAAGGAAGTCTGCACACCACAGTGGCTCTTTTATAGCATGCTGGTCTTTACAAGTCTAAAATTACTCAAAGTTAAACACATGTACATATCTAAAAATCAGAAGCTAGGATCTGTGTATGAAACAGATTATGAAGCATTTAACTTTTGCTCCTGGGTTACCTCATTCACTGTAATATAGTTAAATATATTGTCATTCCACTTACCTTCAGAACTCAATATTTCATTTCCTTATATTAAATGCAATTACATTTTGGACATTAATTTATTTTCACTATTCACTTGATATTTAGAGTGCTTCCATTCCCTAGCTATTGTGAATGGAATAGCAATGAACATGCATGTGAATGTTTTTTTGACACAGAATATAATCATAGGGTATAGGCCCTGGAATGGTTAAGACTGTTGATACCCTTTCTCCCATGGTAGTCTGCTAGTGCTTTCCAACAGTATGAAAGTTTACCAGCTAGAAAAAGCATATAGTTCAGTGTTAGCTTGATTTCTCTATATGTTTCAAATAAGCTTTCCTTCAGCAATTGGATTTTGTCAACTAGTTCATGGAGGCAATGTAGCAGAATTGTAAGAGCCTTGCTAGAAGAGTCTGTGGAACTTCTCTGAACACAGCTTATAAGGAGGTGTTCCACATCTGACATTAGGATATTTGTCTAAAACCCCATTTTTGGAACAGCATTATTCAACTTGTAATATAATTGTTTTATAAACTTATATTTTAAATTGCCTTACAAAGTAATAGGTTTTCATATGGCGTTCCCATATAATCTTTTATTGATTAATCATCTTCTTTCCTGTGCATCTACTTATTACTCTGATTAAACATTCCACAACCAGTGTTTCTTCTCACTCTTTAGTTACTTCCTCCTTCCTGCTATCATTTCCTGTATTAATGTAACTTCTTTCATGATAGAAAAATTTTTATGTCTGATTTCTACAGATACTTGTATTTAAGCACACAAATCTAAAGATTCAAAGCAAGGATCCACACATCAGAACAAACATGCCATTTGTTCTTCTGGGTCTGGGCTACCTTGTTCAATAGAAGTTTACTACTATCATCTATTTCCCTTCAATTTCATTTTTATTTAGAGCAGAACCAGATTCCATTTTCTATAAGTACTACATTTTTATTATGTGTTGAACTGTTGATGGACATACATGCTGATTGTATTCCCTACCCATTATGAGTAGAACTGTAGAGAATATGGCTGAATATGTATCTCTTTTAGTACAGTCTTTATTCTCTCTTAAAAGGTGTTTGGAAATGTTATCTTGTATTGAGTAACTAATACTTCTCATCAGCTGTGACTCTTTATGAAGCAAGCACCAGAAGACCCCAAACAATGCAACATCTAGCCACTCTTCTTGGTTGCTACCAAAAAATAAATGAAAAGACTTTCGCTGAATAATCCAAATACATTGATTGCATGATATAAAGAAACCCATCTGGAACCAAACTGGAAACTTATTCCATGGTGACTAGATTGCATAGTGGTATAAGGTGTTAGTTGAGATTCTGAGAGAGAAAAAACATGAATATTCTTATCCTGACATAAAAATGTTGAGCTAAAATAATGACCTATTGGGCAAAATGCCCCTGCTACTACAATTGTAGTTTTCAGATCTGAGGGTAATCAACTGCTTTCTGATTGGATTTAAAGCCTATTACACAGCACAAATTCAATACTTATAATATATTCCTCATCAAAGCCATGACTATAGAGTTCAAGGGCCCTAAGAATGATCCAACTAACTATGCTTACTTTCCCCAATATATAGTGTATCAAACTGTCTTCTACACTCTGTTGATAGTCACAGATAAGTGCTTCTCTCTGAATTACTCACAGAAGCTTCTTTATGCACTAAAACAAAGAATCATAATAGTGCATATTCTCAAAATTAACAACTGAGCTTTCTTTCATTAATAGTTCATCAATACTACCCCTCCAAATCTCAGGATATATTTCAGAATAGAAAAGATGGCAAAACATGGAGGACAGAATGAAATGCTATAAAATCTGATCTGCAGGACATGGCATGGTTGATTCAGCTATGAACTCACAACAGTTTGTATCATACTTTCATAAGGTTGGACTCATTAGCATTTCACCGTGGATGATCTAATATCTCATAAGGCTAAGCTTTCCGAGTGGAGCTAATGTTAAAATTTGTAGACAGAGTGGGAGTAATATACCACTGATATGCCCACTGGTATATTTCCTCCATCAAATACATCCCAAACAGGATYTTGCAAAAAAATGTTTTTTCACATTTTTTAATCAAACATTTTATTTGTTTTACATTTAAAATGATATCCCCCTTTCTAGGTATCCATTTGTGGCCCCCCACATCCCATGAGCCCTCTCACCCTTCCCTTTGCCTCTGTGATGGTGCTCCTCAATCCACTCACCTACTCCCACCTCACTAGTCTAGCAACCCACTTTGCTGTGGCATCAGACCTCCACAGGAACAAAGGCCTCCTCTCTCATTGATGTCAGATAAGGCCATCCTTAAGTACATAAGTATCTGGATCCATGGATCTCTTCATGTATACCCTTTGGTTGCTGGTTTAGTCGCTGAGAGCTCTGGAGGGGTCTGCTTGGTTGATATTGTTGTTCTTCTTATGGGTTGCAAACGCCTTCAGCTCCTTCCATCCTTCCCCTAACTCTTCCATTGGGTTCTCCTAGGTTCATTGGGTTGGCTGTGAGCATCTGTCTCTATTTGTCAGGCTGTAGCAGGACCTTTCAGGAGACAGTGATATCAGGCTCCTGTCAGCAAGCATTTCTTGGCACTCACAATAGTGTCTGAGTTTAATGACTGTATATGGGATGGATCACCAGGTGGGTCAGTCTCTGAATGGTCTTTCCTTCAATCTCAGATCTGTACTTTGTCACTCTATTTCCTCTTGGGAATATTTTGTTTCCCCTTCTAAGGAGGATTTAAGCATCCACACTTTAGTCTTTCTTTAACTTGAGCTTCACATGATCTGTGAATTGTATCTTGGGTATTCCAAAGTTATGGGCCAATATCCAGTTATCAGTGAGTGCATATTATGTGTGTTCATTTGTGACCAGGTTACCTCACTCATGATGATAGTTTCTAGTTCCATCCATTTGCCTAAGAATTTCATGAAGTCATTATTTTTAATTGCTGAATAGTACTCCATTGTATAACTGTACCATTTCTGTATCCATTCATCTGTTGAGGGACATCTGGGATCTTTCCAGATTCTATTATAAAAAAGGCTGCCATGAACATAGAGGAGCACATGTCCTTGTTATTTGTTGGAACATCTTTTGGGTATATGCCCAGGAGTGGTATAGCTAGCTGGTTCTTCAGATAGTACTATGTCCAATTTTATGACTGCAGACTGATTTCCAGAGTGGTTGTACCAGCTTGCAATCTCACCAACAATGGAGGCATGTTCCTTTCTCCACAACCTCACCAGCATCTGCTGTCACCTGAGTTTTTGATCTTAGTCATTGAGACAGGTGTGGAATCTCTAGGTTGTTTTGATTTGCATTTCCCTGATGACTAAGGATGTTGAACATTTTTTAGGTGCTTCTTGGCCATTTTATATTCCTCAGTTGAAAAGTCTTTGTTTAGCTCTGTACCCCATTTTTATTATGGTTATTTGGTTCTCAGGAATCTAACTTCCAGAGTTTGTGTACATATTGGATATTAGCTATCTATCAGATAAATATCTTTCCCAATCTGTTGGTTGCTGTTTTGTCCTATTGCCAGTGACCTTTGCCTTACAGAAGCTTTGCAATTTTATGAGGTTCCATTTGTTTATTGTTGATCTTAGAGCATAAGCCATTGATGTTCTGTTCAGGAAATTTTCCTCTGTGCCCATGTGTTTGTGGCTCTTGCCCACTTTCTCTTCTATTAGTTTCAGTGTATCAGGCTTTATGTGGAGGTACTAGATCCACTCAGAATTGAGCATTGTACAAGCAGATAAAAATAGATAGCTTTGCATTCTTCTACATGCTGAATACCTGTTAAAACAGCACCATTTGTTGAACATGCTATCTTTATATCCACTGGAAGGCTTTAAGCTCCTTTTTTCTAAGATAAGTGATCATAGGTGTGTGGGTTCATTTCTGGGTCTTCAATTCTATTCCATTGATCTATCGGCCTATCTCTGTACCAATACCATACAATTTTTTTTTATCACTATTGCTCTGTAATACAGTTTGAGGTTAGAGATGGTGGTTCCCCCAGAACTGCTTTTATTGTTGAGAATAGTTTTTGCTATTCTTTTGTTGTTGTTGTTATTATTCAAAATGAATTTGCAAATTGTTCTTTCTAACTCTGTGAAGAATTTAGTTGGAATTTTGATGGGGATTGCATTGAACATGTAGATTGCTTTCAAAAAGGGGTCCATTTTCACTATATTAATCCTGCCAACCTATGAATATGGGAGATCTTTCCATCTTATGAGTACTTCTTGGATTTCTTTCTTCAGAGACTTGAAGTTCWTGTCATACAGATTTTTCACTTGTTTGGTTAAAGTTACACCAATGGATGTTATATTGTGATTATTGTGAAGGCTATCATTTCCTTAATTTCTTGTCAGGCTGTTTATTCTTTGAGTAGAGGAAGGCTAAAGATTTTTTAGTTAATTTTTTATCCAGGCCCTTTGTTGAAGTTGTTTATCAGGTTTAGGAGTTTTCTGGTGGAATTTTAGGGGTCACTTATACTATCATATCATCTGTAAATAGTGATATTTTGACTTTGTCCTTTCCAATTTGTGTCCATTTGACCTACTTTTGTTGTCTAATTGCTCTAGCTAGGACTGCGAGTACAATACTGAATAGGTAGGGAGAGAGTGAGAAGCCTCTTCTAGTCCCTCATTTTAGCTGGATTGCTTCAAGTTTCTCTCCATTTAGTTTGATATTGGCTACTGGTTTTCTGTATATTAATTTTACTATGTTTAAGTATGCACCTTGAATTCCTGATCTTTCCAAGACTTTTATCATAAAGTGGTATTGGATTATGTTAAATGCTTTTTCAGCATCTAATGAAATGAGCATTTATTTTGTTTTTTGTTTTTTTGTTGTTGTTTTACTTTGAGTGTGTTTATGTACTGTACTACATTTATGGATTTCCGTAGTTCGAAACATCCCTGCATCCCTGGGATGAAGCCTACTTGATCATGATGGATGATTGTTTTGATGTGTTCTTGCATTCAGTTTATGACGATTTAATTGAGTATTTTTCCATTGATAAGGGAAATTGGTCTGAAGTTCTCTTTCTTTGTTTGGTCATTGTGTGATTTAGGTATAAGCATAATTGTGGCTTCATAGAACAAATTAGGCAATGTTCCTTAGATTCTATTTTATGGAATTGTTTGAGGAATATTGGTATCAGGTCTTCTTTGAAGGTCTAATATAATTCTGCCCAAAACCCATCTGGTTCTGGGCTTTTTCTTTCTTTATTTGGTTGGGGGGGGGACTATTAATGACTGCTTTTGTTTCCTTTTGGCATAWGGGCCTGTTTAGAAAATTTACCTGCTCTTGATTTAACATTGTTATGTATTATCTGTATAAAAAGACACCCATTTCATCTAGATTTTTTTTTCAGTTTTGTTGAGTATAAGCTCTTAAAATAGGAGCTGATGATTTTTTTGGATTTTCTTGTTTCCTGTTTCTGTTTTCTCCCTTTTCATTTCTGATTTTGTTAATTTGGATTCTTTCTCTGAACCCTTTTGCTAATCTGGCTAAGGGCTTATCGATCTTGTTGAAGAGTATTGGGAGTTGGTCTTCTTTGAAGGTTTAATAGACTCTGCATTAAACCCATCTGGTCCTGGGCTTTTCTTGGTTGGGAGATGTTTAAAGACTGCTTTTATTTTTTTTTTAGGGGTTATGAGACTGTTTAGATGGTTTATCTGATCCTGATTTAACTTTGGTACCTGGTATCTATCTAGAAAACTGTCAGTTTCATCCAGATTTTCCAGCTTTGTTGAGTACATGCTTTTGTAGTAGGATCTGATGATTTTCTTCAGTTTCAGAAATTATGCCTCCTTTTTCATTTCTGAATTTCTTAATTTGGATACTTTTTCAGTGCCTTCTGGTTACTTTGGCTAAGGGTTTATCTATCTTTTGATTTTTTTTCAAAGAACCAACTCCTTGTTTTGTTGACCCTCTCAACTCCTCTCCTCATCCCCTAAATACACTATACTATACTATACCTCCCCGTGGCTGATCCCTCAGGGGGAAGGCATGCAGAAGCATGGGCGTGCTTGAGGTATCTTCTTACCCCACAACTGACTACACCTCCACCAAACACATTCCTCTTTTCCTCATCTCTTTGTAAATACAACATGTATAATTGAAACATCCACATTTGGTCTTGCTTATTCTTAAACTCCATGTGTTTTGAGGGTAGTATCATGGGTAGTCTGATCTTTTGGGCTAATAACCACTTATCAGTGAGTACATACCATGTGTGTTCTTTTGTGTCTGGGTTATCTCACACAGAATATTTTCTAGTTCCATCCATTTGACTGTGAATTTTATGAAGCCATGTTTTTAATTGCTGTGTAGTACTCCATTGTGTAAATGTACTGCATTTTCTGTCTCCATTCCTCTGTTGAGGGACATCTGAGTTGTTTCCAGCTTGTGACTATTATAATAAGGCTTCTATGAACATAGTGGAGAATGTGTCCTTGTGATATGTTAGAGTGTCTTTTGGATATATATGCAGTAGTGTCATAGCTGGGTCTTCAGGTAGAAATATTTCCCATTTACTGAAGAACGGCCAGGTTGATTTCCAATGTGGTTTTACATGCTTTGTAAGCAATTTTTAATTTCAGTTGATCAAAGAATAAATTTTGTTTGTAAAAAAATGAGGAAAAGTCATGAGAGTAGTAGTTAGTACTTAGAAGAGGTTTGGTGGTATGTGAAAAGTATTAAGAGAAAATAATCTAGGGAAATTAGATCAATGAATAGTATGCATTTATTTGTAAGACATACTAAACTATAGGAGAATAAAGT
>BDUI01002710.1:0-20042 GCA_002335545.1 Apodemus speciosus | reverse complement strand
TTTATCTCTTAAACCTATTTACTCAACAAAATTAACTAATTTTCTCATAGTTTCCTAAAAAATAAAAAGGAAAGACATAAAACAAAACAGAAACAGATTTTCTAGATTTTATTGATCACATCTGTCTTAACATTAGTATTGCTACGATAAAATGCCATGACCAAAGCAACTTAGGAAGGAATGGTTTTATTTTACTTACAGTTCCATATAGCAGTTCCTCATCAAAGGCAGTGAGGGTAGTAACTGCTTCAGGGCAGGATCCTGGGAGCAGGAGATGATGAAGAGGCTATGGAGGGGTACTGCTTTCTGGCTTACTCCACAACAGTTTGCTCAGCCTCTTTTTTTACAGAACACAAGACCACTATCCCAGGAATGGTACCTAGCTCAATGGGCTGGGTCCTTTCCATGGATTTAGTAAATACCTTACAGCTAGTTCTTTTGGAGGCATTTTCTCAATTGAGGCTCCTTGCTTGTTGATAACTCTGCCTCATGTCATATTGACATAAAACTAGCCAGTATAAGATCTCAGTAATATTTTTAAAGAATGTAGACTTCTATACCCTAAACTGCTTGTAAAATGACAGATTAATCTAGAAGCTTTATTATTCTTAAGTTATCAGTTGAAAGAGTAGGTAATTGACATTTTAATATTTTCCTTGCATTAAATTAGTGAGTCTCTAACAACCCATGGCCATGATTTTAGTCATGTAATGATTAAACTTTTCTTTTAAGTCATAAGTTCTCAGTTGTTTATTATATTAGAAATGTTGATCATGTGATTTTTTCTTTCAGTTTGTTTATATGGTTGATTATATGATGGATTATCATATATTGAACAACACCTTCACCTTTGGGATGAATCCTATTTGATCATGTTGGACGATGTTTTTGATGTGTTATTGGATTTGCTTTGCAAGTATTTCCTTGAGTATTTTTGCATCAATGTATTTTTGAGGAGTATGGTATTAGCTCTTCTTTCAAATTCTGGTAGAAATCTGCACTAAAAACATATGGCCCAGGGCTTGTTTTTGTGTGTGTGTAGGGGGGTGTCACTTTTTGATGACTGTTTCTATTTCTTTAGGGGTTGGTTATTGGACTATTTAAGTAATTTACTTTTGACCTTGAGTTAACTTTTATAAGTTTATGTAAAGTGTATATGTGATTAATTAATTAATTAATTAATTAAGGAAATTATTGAATTATAGCTAGAGTGGGAAAATAACAGAAAGAGCACAGTGCCTTCGAGACACAATAGGACTGATGAGTATATGAACTTACTGAGTCTATGTCAGCATGTTACAGGACCTGCAGAGGTTCAAGTCAGAAAGGATCATGGTGTTGACATAGGAAAATAGACATGAATTCCCATTCTTAATCACAAAGCTATTTCCAGTTGACAACTACTAGCACAAGAGTAGAGCTGGGTCTTCAGGTAGATCTATTTCCAATTTTCTGAGGAAACTCCAGAATGATTTCTAGAGTAGTTGTACCAATTTGCAATCCCACCACAAATAGAGAAGTGTTCCCTTTTCTTCACCTTCTCACCAACATGTGTTATCTCCTGATTTTTAGATCTAAGCCATTCTGATTGGTGTAAGGTGGAATCTCAGTGTCATTTTGATTCCCATTTCCCTGATCACTAAGGACTTTGAATATATCAAGTACTTCTGGCCATTTGAGATTCCTCTGTTGTGAATTCTCTGTTCAGTTCTATTCCTCATTTGTTGTTTAGGTTGCTTGGTTTTTACAAAGGTTAGCTTTTTGAGTTATTTATATATTTTGGGTATTAGCCCTCTATCAGATATAAGGTTAGAGAAGTTTTTTTTTTTTTAAATCTTTAAGTTGCTGATTTGTCCTATTTGCCATATCATTTGCTGTATAGAAGCTTTTTTAGTTTCATGAGTGCCAATTTATTGATTCTTGATCTTAGCGCCTGAGCCTTTGAAATTCTGTTTAGGAAATCCCACCCTGCCACTGTGCCAAAGAGTTCAAGACTCTTTCACACTTTCTCTTCTTTTAGATTCAGTTTATCCAGTTTCATGTTGAGGTCCTTGACCCACTTAGACTTGAGCTATGTTCAAGGTGACAAATATGGATTTATTTTCTTTTCTATATACTGAATGCCAGTTAAACCACCATTATTTGTTGAAGATGCTTTCTTTATTCCATCGCATACAGCTTCTTTGTCAAAGATCAAGTATCCGTAAGTGTGTGGTTTTATTTCTGGGTCTTCAGTTCTATTCCCTTGATCAGTGTGTCTTTCTCTGTACCAATACCATGCAGTTTTTTTTATCACTGTTGCTCTGTAGTACAGCTTGAGGTCAGTGATCATTATTCCCCATTCTTTTATTGTTAAGAATTGGTTTTGTGATCTTGGATTTTTTTGTTTTTCCATATGATATTGTGAATTGCTTTTATCATATCTTTGAAGAATTGTGTTAGAATTTTGATGGAGTTTGCATTCAATATATAGATTGCTTTCGGCAGGATGGTCATTTTTACTATGTTAATTCTACTAACCCATGGGTATGGAAGATCTCTCCATTTTCTGTGTTTTCTTTAATTTATTTCTTGAGAGAGATGAAGTTTTTACACTTGTTTGGTTAGAGTTACTCAAAGCTGTTTTTATATTATTTGTGACTATTGTGAAGGGAGTTTTTGCCTGTTTTCATTCTCAGTGTGTTTATCATTTGTATAAAGGAAGACTATTGATTTTGTGATTTTATGGTATGTATGTGTATGTTTGTATGTGATTGGGTATTTCTAATTTTTTTGTTTATAATTATGGTTTCTTATGGTGTTTTTGTTAATTCCTTGTTTACTTTCTAAGGAGAAGGAGAAAGAGGCATAGTGTTGGATAAGTATGGTTGATCTGCAGAAGATGAGGACCTGGAAGCCATGATCAAAATACAGTTAATGAGTCTATACTATGCTATTTTGATTTTCTTTACCAATACAATGAATACAAAAAATGATTTACTTTATAACCTCATGACAACTTTTCTGACAAGGGCAAAATGGGCAGATTCTTCACCAAAATATCACAAGAATATTCTCTAGGCCACCCACTAACATTCTTTTTCTCTGATACCTCTTAAGTCAAGCCTCCACAGTTCAAATCACTCCGAGAACAACAGTCTTCTAAGTTCCTACTATGATGAACCATTAAGCTCCACTTAAAGCATTCAACTGCTTTTCTAAGCCACAGTTTCAAAGTCCATATTCCTTCATATAAAATATAGACAAGACTATTACAGAAATCCCTGTCCCTAGTACCAATTATTGTCTAAGTTAGGGATTTATTGCTCTGAAGAGACACCATGACCTAGGCAAATCTTATCTTATAAAGGAAAACATTTAATTGGGGCTGACCTATACTTCCAGAGCTTTAGTACATTATCATTACATTGGGATGCATGGTAGTGTCTAGGCAGACATGGTGCTAGAGAAAGAACTGAGAGTATGAGGTCTTGATCTGTACTCAGTAGAAGACTGGATGCCACACTGGTTTTAGCTTGAGCATACGAGATGTCAAAGCCCACCCACACCATGAAATATTTTCTCCACCAGTGCCACACTTATTCCAAAGAGTCCATACCTCTTAACAGCGAAACTTCTTATGGGACAAGTATTCTAACACATGAGTCTATAGGGGGCCATACCTATTCAAACCACCACAAACTAAGTCCTAATTTCTGCTTGAATTCATGTTCCAGCTATAATAGCCAGCAAAACTTGGCAGCTTTGTCCACGTGGTTCTAGCACCAGAGTAAATAATAAAGAATAGGGTTTATGGAATCTCCCTTGATAACAAAGAAAGTCATTGAGTCCAGCTGTATCACAGGGAAGTCCTTGCATGGATTCCTAGAAAGGCCATTGTTCTCTGTGACAGGGAAGTCTGTATTGTCTTTGAGACTGCAAGATATTAGAGATACCATAGCTGTGGGATACCTGACAGAGAAAGCCGCTAATTTGGATTGGAAATAGCCCAAGAGAAAGAAATGTGTTGCAGTCAACAAAGATGAAATAAATTGGAGCTCTCGCAAACATTTTGATATCATATATTGAGATGCAGAGTTTGGAGTTTGCCCATTTGGGTTTCAGTCTTTCTTTGGTCCAATACTTCCTCACTATGCCCCCTTAAGTATGGTTTGGAATGGTAATGCATATCCTGTGCCACTGAATGTTAGAATATGTGATCTGTTTTTATTTTGATATTATAGGGTATTACTGTTAAAAAATTGCATGAATCTGAGAAGAGACTTTAACCTTTGGACTTTTAAACATTGTTGAGAATGTAATAGACAATGGGGACTTTTGAAATTATAATAAAWGCATTTTTGCATCATGTTTTGGCTACCAGCCTCTGAGGGGCCAGGGAGCAGGATGTTCTGATTTAAACAGGTGTGGTCCCTAAAGACATATGTGTTTCTATATTTGGCCCATAAGTATTTCCATTTTTAGGAGGTATGGCCTTGTTGGAATATGTATGGTCTTTAAAGAGGAAGTGTTTCACTGTAGGGGTGGGCTTTGAGGTCTCCTATGCCCAAACTACATCCAGTGTGGCACCCAGTCTCTTCTGCTATCTATGGATCAGGATCAAATGGAAACCACTCAGCTCCTTTTCTAGCACCATGTCTGCCTGCATGCTGCCATGTATCCCATCATGATGACAATGAACTAAAGTTCTGAAACTGTAAGCTAGCCCCAGTTGAACGTTTTTTTCTTTGTAAGAAAAAAGAATATTTTGTAGGAAAATTTATCTTCAATAAAAAGAAATATAATATAGTACTCATATATGAAATTATCAATAAAATTATTTTTTCTTGAAGAGTTCTAAATTTTAATAGGGAATTGAACTTGAATTTCTTGATATTTTTAACCTATTAATTTATTAACTGTCATTCTAAATTTTTAAAATAGTACTATTTATTTTAATACCATGTGTCTGAGTATTTTTCTTACATGTAAATGAATGAGTGAAGTTTTTGTAAAAGCTAAAATAGGGAGGGAGTCAGTTACCCTGGAACTGACATTTCAAATGACCCAGGACCACCATATGGGAGGTAAGTTCAATAATAGGAAGTTTTCTTAATCACTGATGAATCTCAACAGCACCAAAGAAGTAATTTTATGTTATTGCTTCTATCCAACTGCCTTTTTACCTGAAGTTATTTTCATTAGACATAGTCAGAATAAGTATTTGATTCCAAATGCAATTTGAAATTTGTAAAGATTTTCATTTAAAAATATGTCATGTATCTAATTATTTGTCTCCATTCCTTTGTATTAAGGCCCCTTTCCCTCTGATATAGTATTCCTTCTACTGAAGGACATATTTTATCTTCCATTTTATCAAACAACATGCATATTCTTTTTATTTTTGAAAAAAAATATTTTTATGAGGAACAGAGTTCTAACCTGACCTCTTGTTTTCTTTTAACAATGTCTTTGCTTCACTATTTTTTTATTCATGTTTAATAAAATTCTACATTTGCACTAATTGTTTATACTTTGTTGCAGAAGTGTCTATTTTGTTTTTTGAAAATTCAAGCATTTTTTTATTTATCCCTAATGTGAACAATTTCACTGTGGTATGACTTTATTACTATTTTTATGCTTATAATTCATTGGACTGCTGTATTTTTGTGGGTTTTCATGTTATTTGGAAAGACTTCAGTTATTTTCCTTGTTTGTTCACTACTCTCCTTCAGATTTGCTTAATAGTTTTCCATAGCACTACTTTTGTATTGCTCATTTCATTTTTGTTGTTTCAGCTTTGATAGGGTTTATGATGTGCAATTAGTTTGCCTTCATTTACTGTGATAAAACACAATACGAAAAAAAAATCATGGAAAGGGTGTTTATTTGGCTTTCATATATTGATCAGAGTGCATCAGGAAAATATGCTAGGACACCAACCTAGGGAAAGGAACTGTGGTAGAGACCAGGAAGAAACACTGATTAATGACTCTTTCATTGCTCTCTTAGCTTTATTCTGATATTTCCAAAGACTACCTACTCATGTATGGCACTGTCCGAAGTGTCCACAAATATACAAGTGACCCTACATATCAAATATTAAGTAAGAAAATGGCCTCACAGACTTATTTACATGCAATCTTTTGAAAGCTTATTATCAATTGAGGTTCCTCCTTTCCAGATGATTCAAGATTTGTCATGTGGACAAACAAGCAAACAAATAATCAGCATAGCTTTCATGCTCTATAATATGTATTATACAACATGAATATGCTACTGATACTATGATTCTATTAATATATCCTATAAAACATAATACTTAATTTTGGAAGTTTGGCTGTCTTTTACAACATCAATATCTTTTCAAATGTAATACATAATGTAAAGTTACAGTAATTATTTTGAATAATTTGGTTTGTTAATTTTACATCTATATTAGTTCTGGATAAGTTGTAATTGGTACGTTTCCTCATTACAGACCATAAATCTTGCCACATAAAGTATTTTATAATCTTGAAAGAATGTTAAGCAGCATTAGTATGTAATTTTTTCTTGCTTTTTTTTCGAGACAGGGTTTCTCTGTGTAGCCCTGGCTGTCCTAGAACTCATTCTGTAGACCAGGCTGGCCTCAAACTCAGAAATCTTCCTGCCTCTGCCTCCCAAGTGCTGGGATTAAAGGCATGTGCCCTGAAATATGTAATTTCTGTATTTAATATAAGGTGAGTATCATTATTGTAAATATTTGATGTTTTTATAACATGCTTTTAAAAATGTTACATCCGTTTAGACTAGTATTCTTTTGTTATTATAGGAAGTCCTTTCAGATGTTCAGTGTCTCCAGTTTTAAGTCTTTCCTTTCAATCTTAATATTTAGAAGAATCATTCCACGGTATATGTGAACATTCATGACTATGCTTTAGGTAGGTAGGTTCTCCTCAAGACTGAATTAATTCATTATATGTATGATTAGTACAATGGGAGTGTGTGTGTTTGGRGAAGTACCCTCATAGAAGCAGGGGGATGGAGGATGGGATCAGGTGATTCCGGAGGAGAACCCAGAATAGGGATTAACATTTGAAATGTAAATAAATAAAAATATAATAGTAATAATAATAATATTATTATTAATAAATATAATAATAATAAAAGAAAGACAAAACTCAAGGAAAAGCTGTATCAACTTAAGTGATATTACATCTTATCTTGACAATCATGTCATTCTTCCTCCTATTATTTTACCTATTCACTTTTCAGTCTCCTATCACTTACCCTCACAGCCCCTCCTAGTCATCTCCCATCAGAATTCTTTCCCCAATTCCCCTGCCCCTTCTCCTCTGAGTGGTTAGGCCCTCCTAAGTATCCCCCCACCGCCCTGGAATATCAAGTATCTATGAGGCTAGGCACATCCTCTCCCACTAAGGTTAGACAAGTCAGCCAAGCTAGTGGAATATCCCATGGATAAGCACCAATYCCTGACACTATTAATAATGCTTTGTTATGCTTGTGGACAGGAGCTTAGCATGGGTGTCCTCTGATAGGATCTGCCAAGCAGCTGACTCTGACAGATTCAGACACCTGAAGCCAAACAGTGGATGGAGCTTGGAGATGCTTATAAAAGAATAGGAGGAAGGATTGAAGACCCGAAAGAGGATAGGGACTCCACAATAATGCCAACAGTATCCACTAATGTCGACCTATGGGGCTCTCAGACTCTGAACAACCAATCAAAGACCATAAGCCTGTAGGACCTAGCTCATTCTGCAGCTTAGTTTTCATGTGGATCCCAAACAACTGGAGCAGGGGCTATCCCATATCTGTCATCTGTTCCTGAGGGATATTCTTCTAGCTGGACTAGAAAAAAAGTTAGACTCAAGTTAGATATCTATTTATCTAATGTAATAAAACAAATTTTAAATGAACCATTTTAGAATATCACATCATAAACACCAATCACAGTAATCTGCCTATCCCTCAGTATCTTTTCCTACAAATGTTCATTGCAATGAGTGATTGGGCTCATTCCTGGTCTCTTGAGTCTGCTACACTATCAGTTCTGGGTCCTCACCAGGGCTTCTCTCAGATACCTGATGTTGCCTTATGTCATGAGATTCAGCAGCTTTGGATGGGCAGAGCTGGTCCCTTCATGTGCTCTGGAAGTTCATAGATAAGATAGATTTGGGGGCAGGCCAACTAAAAGTCCTGGATCTGGGCCTGGCTATTAGGTGAATTGGTCAGCCTGCAGATTCTCCTGTACCCACTCCACCAAGGCAATCTTTTTAGTATGGTCCTGGCTAGCTCACTCATTTCCATAGTTTGAAAAGGCCAGTGTCAACTCTCTGGCTTTTACACCATTCTGGCAGGCTTGCTCACTCCCACACCATCAGGGCCAGCTTTAGTGAGCTGATAGGGCAATGTATGGTGCAGGGCCTATCTTTTCAATGCTGCAGTCAGCAAGGGGCTGGGCCAAATCTGTTAGGCCTTTGGATATCAATATGATCCAGGAGGATAGCAAAGAACTTAGATATCTGCATGGACTTTGGTGAAAATATGAGCTGAGGATGTCAACACAGACTCCTGCTGTTGCATGGCCATGGAACCAGACATGTCTCTCAGTGGCAGTATGGGCTGGTACTTCATTATGACTTCAGGTGGCAGGGAAAGCTAGTCAGATCAGTCAATTCTTCTCCACTCTTGCCTCTTCAGTTTTACCACTCTTCTTAACACTCAAAGCATTCAGCTTCTCATTCTCTCCCATTTTCTCCACAGCACTGTGGCTCCCAATCCCAGTGGGCAACACAAAAGGTTGGCCTCTGTGTGTCTTCTACCCGCCTGTGCTGCTCAATATGAATATAGTCTTTATTAACTATGTACATGTATATAGAAAGCAAGTAACTCTTTTGCTCTCCATTACTCTTCATCTATTTCTCCCAAGTTCTAGTTATTTTTTATATATAATTAAAATCGAACTCTATCTCTTTACATATATTAGATGTGTCATGGATACAATGATCTGAAGAGAAAGAATCAATGGCTGACAAAAATGAAAGAAGTCATTATGAATAAGGATATTCACAATGGTGTTAGTTTATTATTTTTTACATATTGATTTTAGCTTTTTTATATTCTAAATTAAACATCATGAGGTTTTGCCAGACTGCAAAACCACCATAAAATAATTAATTTAAGACATTAGGCATATTCTGCAATAATTTTGATATTCTCTTAGGTTTCTATCACATAGTAAAATCTTGAGATAAATCAGTAAATTGAAATAAAAGGTTTAGTAATTTGTTATGGTGGCTCCCACATTTAATCTCAACACTGAGGAGGCAAGGGTAGGCAGGTCTCTGTAGGTTTGAGACTAGACTGATCTACATGATGTGTTTCATGACATCCAATGTTATGTAGAGAGAGAGCCTGTCCTACCCGCTCCACCCCATAAAAAGTTAAAAGATTTATTTTACCACCTATTAGAGGACAGTTGTGATAAAACAAACCAATTACCCAATGATCAAAGAGCAATAGACAAGAGGAAAGAAATGGGGGAGGGTGTCTTATAACTTCTCTTTTTAATTAATCCATAAATATCCCAAAGACCTCTGAATAGGGCAGATTTCTTAAAGAGTCTACCACTTATCAATAGTGTTGAGCTGAGAACTAAACCAATAAAAAATAAGCTTTGGGAAATTCATTTCAAATCCAAAGTATGACAGATGCCTTTGTCTTTCTCCCTCAAATTGTTCTCTGAAATATTTCTTTTCTGTAACCTAAGACCATTGTCCCTAATCAGTCATCATTTGCCTTGTCCTATTTATTTATACTTATTTTTAATCAAAATCTTGATTTTGTTTTAGAATCTGGCTCCTGGATTAATAGGCTAACATTCTCTTGTAAGTTCTGGATTTGGAGACACTAGTTGGAAAAAAAAACTTTTGAAGGTATGTGTGAGCTCATCATCATCTTCATAACTGGAACAGTTATGGCATATTCAGCCATGTTTTTGAATCCTGTCTTCTAATTTAAATTTTTGGAATATATTTTCCATTATTTACTTTTTATCATAAAGTTATTACCTTACTACTGTGTTTGATATTTCACATTAATTTTGTCTCAGGATGATCTGGCCTTTTAAGGGCTTGATATGATACTGATAGAATGTGTGTTTTTCAAGATATAGTCTAGGAATTGTAATTTTGTTTTCTAACCTACTGGCTCTAATAGAACAGAATAATCTTTATTCTCAAAAACAGTTATAATTTCTAATTACATTAATTCTAATGACGTTGGAGGAGTTGATGCTGTAATTGTAAAAGAAGAGTTTTGCCTGGCATATCTACTGTGTCTTCTAGGGATACTCTWATAACTTTATGAAGAACCATGAACAAAGGCCATCATTGGTCTCTAGCTTGTTGCTTTAGAAGGAACATGTTTACCCATGTTTTCATTTTCTATCTGTGCTATCTTACAATCTGGAACAGTTACAATACTAAAATACAGCATAGTGGAATTTTCTAGAGGAATGGGTATGCAGTTGACATACATATGTATCATTGCCATGCTAGCATGTAGAGGTGAGTAGAAAACTTGGGCTAATTCATTTTTTCTCCACCATGTAGTTTCAAGAGACATTTTGCCAACCTAGAAACAA
The DNA here is from genome assembly GCA_002335545.1 of Apodemus speciosus. Classification (NCBI taxonomy): domain Eukaryota; kingdom Metazoa; phylum Chordata; class Mammalia; order Rodentia; family Muridae; genus Apodemus; species Apodemus speciosus. The sequence goes on along the minus strand of BDUI01002710.1, from coordinate 9,412 downwards.
ATTCTACCTCTTATTTTGGTTTTTAATCCTCTTTAGGTTTATTAAATTATTTCCTTAGGATAAAATTTACTAAGTCTAAGTAAATACTTTGATAAAAGTTAATAAAGATTTATGGCTTCACAACAAATAAAAATGTGGTAATATTGTGGGTAGATATTACACAGTTCATACAACAGAATAAAATAAGGCAATATAATAAACAACAATGACAAACACTGTCATTTCTCTATAAAATTGGTATTTATCAATTGGCAGCTTGTTACTGAATCCTGGAAATGAGCTCTGAACATGAACCATTCCTAACTACTATATAGGATACATAGATGCCTTCTTTTTCTGCAAAAAAATATATTTGCTTTCTGTCGTCATTTTTCTGTACTCACTGCTGGCACTAAAAGAAAGACCACTGAGAAATCCTGGCTATTTTATATGAATGTACTTTATATTTATTTAATGGTTACTATGGTTCAAAATTATCCATATATGCTAATACATCCTGTCCACAAGTTAAACAAAGAAAGCAATAACGATTGTTTATAGGAGAAAGCATTTGAAATATTGATAAATAATAAGGAAAATATAGTCAACCAGGGAGGTTTCATAATGTTATATCAGCTTATTTGTTTCAGATGCAGAGTAAAAAGGTTGCCCTTTGTAACATTCCCTTTGAAAATTCATGAAATTTGGGGACATTGTGTCCTCATCAGACCTTCAAGATTTATTCTTCAATAAAAAGTGGATCATGCTTAAGTTATTAAAAGTAGAATTTTCTAATACAGAGGCTAAGGTGAACATGAGATCCTGTTCAGTAAAGCAAAAACTGAATGACCATGCATGGTTCATTCTCTACTGGTTAAAGGGCATAGGACCAACTGAATATTGGAAGCTGGTGTCTCTACTAAGTCAGAATAATCACAACTTCATGAATCTAGACATTATAAAATATTGTTTAATGGTTATCATGTTTCCGAATCACCTACATATACTAAAACAGACTCTCTAGCAATAGACAGATATAGAATTATCAGGAACAAGTGTGGAGGTTTTGTTCATTTTAGTATTGGTATTAACAAAATTGAACACTATATATATATTTAAATAAACCAAAGCTGCATAAAGGTTGAAATGAAGTTCGGGTGCATGATAGAGTGTCTGCTAGTTTGAAATTTTGTGTGCTTGCTCCATAGTCTCAAGGAGTTTCTGGGTCGTTTCCACATATCATCTTTGGAGTATTTTGTCTGCATAGGATCCATGTAAACCATTCTTCTTTCAAAGCAGAAAACTATACTCCTATTTTTAACTAGTCAAAGTATATTATTCTCCGTTCATAGTTTACTCAGTTATTCCATTAAAATTTTGCACTAAGTGATAGTGGTTGTGAGTAGGTGAATTAGAAAAAATAATCTTTGCTATGAATCAATGAAGTACTGGATTGTTCTAGCAAAAAAATATGATTATCTTAACCAAGTTAAATTGACTAATACATGCAAAATATTCTTCTAGTGATACAATATAAGACAATATCATAGTCAGGTGAAGGTATTTTTATAGCCTTCATTACTTTCTCAATCATACTATACAGACTCTGATATAAAACTTGCTTTATTCAATTATTGGCATCTTTCATTGCCATTCCTGTCTCTTACTAGAGTGAATTCATCACATTCTTAGCAGGTAGATTTATGCTCAGCTATGCATAAGGGGAAGCATTTCTAATTTGTTTTTACTGTTGTAAAGTAATTCTTTCATACGTCTAAATGATTCTAGTGAGAATACTGAAGATTTACAGAATAAAACTTTGACTAGTATAGAATATTAATGGCTAAACAAAAAAACTTATTCTGAAGAAATTCTTGAATATTGCACAAAATGATTATTATTCTCCTTTGGAAGAAAAAAACCTACTTTTATTTCATAGTGTTTGGCAACTAAATGTGTTTTAAACTTTAATTTGAATTTCCAAATATGCCTATAAATTAAATAAGACTGAAACTCTCATTTCCTTAAAACAGAGAATGACACTGATAAAATATGCTAAGATGTGTCTAGTGATTTTGTAGCCAAGTCAACATGTTCTCCATACATTCAATAAAAGGAAACTTCTATGTACAAAGCTGATTAGGATGAATTTATTTTGATTGAAAACATATGTCTCAAAAGAAGGTATTTTACTTCATATTTCCTCTCCTTTTCTCACTTCTCAAAGAATATAATTTTGGTGAGACTCTGAGCACAATGAGTTTAGCCTTTGTTATTTTTTAAATGAACTTTTAAAAAAATGATACAAGTGATAATTGTATTCTCTTTGATATAATATAGTTAGCTATTTGGGAATGTAACATTGATTTTCCTTTACTCTTACTATAATTTATAATATTATTTAATYTGAGTACTCCATATACTCATTTGGGTAAGGAGGCACAGAGTGCTTCTTCGTTTTGTAAACCCTAGTTGTGTATATTTTGGTATGAAGAATTTGAAATCATATACTGAGATTGAGAATGGTGATGTTAATGACAAGTATGGTTGTTACCTTAAACAGGATAGTCTGAGATAGTCTATTTTAGGAGATGACATTTGATATGAGCTCTGAATTATGAAGAGGTAGAGGATGCCAGGTTGATGGAACAGCAAGTTTCCGAAACAGACTTAACAGTTTTCACATAACACAAAAGGGCAGGGTGATTAGAGTAGAGATGGTGAGAAAATAGTAGAAGAGTATGGAGTATGAGAAAGTGGACAAATTATATTAAGATATCTTGGGTTCTGGTTTTTGAAGCAACAGGAAATGATGTTTAGAGAAAAAAAGATTGTTTGCACAAGTTATTTGGAAAATACATTCAGCATGAATTTTGTCTTAAATACAGCTATCAATTCAGTTTAAATTTAGTTAGAGTTTAGTATATGAAATATGTTGCCACCAGAGACTTGGTCTACTTTACTCTAGGAACCTACCATCAACTGTTTTGGGGAAGCTGGCAAATTATATGTGTATATGTAGCATTTCTTTCTGAAGGTTTCTGAAATATCTTATAATTCTTTTCCACTGTAATTACCATCTCTTGGTTGTTTTTGTAGAAAGATGAGGTATGTTCAGTTAGGGGTAAGCATTGTGTTTGATAAATGACATTTTGTTCTAATATTTAAAATAGCATTGACATTTTTTAAAATTGTGCATGTCCTCAAGAAAGAACTCTGCAAACACATTTTTTATCTAGAGTATCAGACACAATGGTATGTGTAATGTATTATTAATTCTGGCCACATCACTCAAAGTGTTTCTATTAAAGCTGAAGTTTAACTTTAACATTAAGTTCTAGTAGTTCAAACATTCCTTTGCGAAAAGGATGAAAGTCTCTAAATACCAGGTATAAAGGACAAAATATTTCTTTTGCTTTCTTGAGATAAAAAGGTAACCTTCTCCACCATAAAGGCAACATTTTTCCTTTTACATGCTTTAAAGATTTGCTTTGTAGAACGTGAAACCTTTTTCCCCTAAAACCCAATGTTTAAGATGTACTGCAATTTAAAACACACTCACACACATGCATGTGTGCACATGTATATTTGTGCACACTAAAGCTTCTTTTCCAATGTGCTTTCAAATTGCTTTCTTCTTTTGATTCAGATCATTACCAACAGCTATGGTGAAATTCTCTCAAATTGCTACAGGGAATTACAAAACCGAAGAAGAAAGGTTTCCCTTTGGGCTTAACACTACAGTTTGCTCTAATTTTATGTGACACTTTTTTTTTCTATCAGACTGTAAGAGTCCTTTAAATTTTCCCTTTCACAAGGTGAAAGAACAGTTTTCTTCTTTTAGGTGGCTGCCCTGTTCTTTGAGTTCAAAAGGAAACCTCAGGTTTCTTTTTATCCTTTTTTCTTCTTAACCTCCAAGTAAAATACTTACCAAGGGTGAGGATTGATAGCAGTGGGAGATTAAGCAATGTCTTCAATTCACAAGCAACTCTGTATATGATAGTTGTTCAACCACAGTTATGAGCAGGACTCATGAATTTTATACTTCTTATATGCATAGTAGATAAATTACTCTCTGATTTGTCAGGTTCTACTTCAAGAATCTTTTTGTTCAAGGAAATAGAGTATATTGGTAAGGAGGGAAGAAGTGAAGTCATGCCACTCTCAGAATCAATAATTCTTACTTCTAGCAAGCTGTTAAGAAACCTCTTTGTAGTCAGACTGTAGTTGTCTGTGGAATAATGAGAACAGATGGAATCCTTCCTGGATGCTGCCAGATGCCAAACACTATGTTCAAAATTTTATGTGTGCTGTATCATTCTCATGAACATTTTGTGATGTGGAGCTTTCTACCTTCCACTCACTGATGCTTTAAAAATTTATGTGATTTTATTAGTATCATACTGCTAATAGGATTTTATTTTGTCAGGTGCCTTCTCACGCTAATTCTGTCCTTCCTTCCACCCCTGAATTTGCAACAATTTTCTTTTTAAGCAATGAATAAAAACAAAGCCTGTTTGTACATTATTACTGTCTACAGTTCATATGGAACATTTTCCTAATAATAATAATATAATTAACCATTAGCAAAAATTGAAAACTTGTCTCACACCAGTGACTATAGATAAATTTTCAATTACAATTTGCTTTCATAATGTTTTAATATCAAGAATTAGATATACAATATTTTTKTTATAGTTTCAGAATACAGCAAGATGAAAAGACTGACCTGTTAAAATTGACAGAGCTATTGAGTAATGGAGCCTGAACTTTAAGTCAGAAAGAATGTCTACATAAAATATGCTCTTAGCAAATTCATAGGATATAACAGGTCTCAGTGATTTTCACATGCTGTCTGAGAAGTATAATAGTTTTGATCATACTAGCTTATTATCCTTTTAAATCCTACATTATTATTAATGAGATGCAGAATAAAGTATTTCAATTAAATATTATAAAAAAATCCAGAAATATCTGCTAAGATGTTACTAGATTTTTATATTACAACTCTAGGTTAAAATTAAAGTGTAGAACAACTAGCTGAGTCACCATTTACAAAGACATTTTTAGACTCTGTTTTTAGCATCATTGTGATAACTTCACACTTGTGTATACTTGCATAATAGTGGAATGTTTTCCCAGTGCCTTTCTTGCATTAAATCAGATATGCATCTTCTCTGATCTATTAATATATTGCTTCAATTTTGGACTATAAGATCAATCTCAGATTTTGGTACCTTAAGTTTTGCCTCCTAATATTCCTGAAAAAAAATTTGGTTTAGACTTAAATGCCTACCAGTCTATATCAAATGTAGACAAAACATAGGATTTTTGCATTGTAGGTTTGTTTCATTGAAAATAGTAAACTTCATATAATATGGCAGAATATACAAAGGTCATTTGAATTGCTTGCATACAAAGGTTTTAGTCATATATAAATGTGATACAAAACACAGTAAAATAAAATGATCACAGAATGACTGCTATTGAACTGACTACAAAGCCAATTGGGAAAACTAATCTCCTTTTTCACAGAAACTACTTTATTTGTAATATAAATGGAATGTTCCACAGAATTCACACCATCTAAGATAAGGAAGGCTTTTAGCAAGAAGCCACATTTGGGAGTAGGGTGTAAAAGGTTTGCTCAAAATATCTGTAAACAATGGTGAAATGAAATGAAATTGTGTGACTTTTTCCAAAATTGAAAAATGTATAAGTGTCATTTTTTTCTATTTCTTCTTTCATATTTGGTAAATTTAGAGGGACTATAGTAGATAAAACCTTTACATAAACTCCTCTCACACCTTAAATATAATAATCAAATGATGATGCAAAAGTTTAGATGTTACTCATTCACCTGAAATTGCTGCTAGTGAAAATTACTGAGTTTTGTCACCTGGAATTTAATATTAGCTGATTTGTTTCAGGTAGAACAAAAGGAACATCACTGATGATGTCAGTCTTTCATCGAGGTAACCGATGTGTTGTTTTATGTAGTGGTTTCATTATCTTACTCTATGTATCAGAGTCCAAAATGTTAGATAAACTAGAAACAACTTCTCAATTAACTTTATTAAGCATTCCTAGGAGAAAATAATAATATGATTATTCACTGTAGAATGTGTTTAGAAAGAGTATTACATTATATAATGAGAGCATAAAATTATAGAACAAATTTTTGGTTTTGAGAAACACAGTTAATTACACCATTGCTAAATGAGTTTACATTTTAACCAACTCTCATACTGTACTTCTTAATACTTGTACACATACATGTTTATCAATTCCCTCTTTATGACAGTAAGATTATAGAATCAGACTATTTGTCCAGAGACTCATGGCTGGCCAACGTTCAGACTATAGAGTGCTCCATCCTAAATGTGACATCTATGTTGCCTCCAGTACTCAGTGCTCGGAGATCATTATAAAAAATGTGGCAGAAAGATGGTAAGGACCAGAAGTAGTGAACCTATTTAGGAACATGTATTTGTTATTGCACRCATGAAATACAGCTGTTCTTAGTAAACACTCAGGGCCTGTGCACAATAAAATCATCAAAATTCCAGCAATGAAGGGAGAAGTGCTTATGAATTCACATTTCTAGATGAAGCGCTATTGGTAGTTGATGTCTGTTGTATAGAGATAATTCGATTTTCCTAAGAGAAATAGACCTGGAAACACTCCAAATCCTGCAATAGATGATCCTATAGTCATTCAATATTTGCAATAGTAAGAAGACTCAGTGTGTTTATAAACAAAGCAGTTGCCAGTAGAGAGATACTACTCAATAGTTAAGAGCTTTTGCTGCTTTTCTATGGGACCTGGGTAGAATTCCCTGCAGCTACATGCTAGCCCAAAACTATCTGTAAATCCAGTTGCAGGGAATCAATTGTTCTTTTATGGCTTCCACAGGTATATACATGGTACATACCCACAGGTAAAGCACCAATATATATAAATTAAAATAAATTAAAAACAAAATATAAAAAGGAATAAGAGAGAAGTATTGAGCATGGAAAAGGAATTGCAAAGTAATCAAAGGTACATTTGACCAAAACACAGCAGATCCTCCTGTAATATATATCAAATTTATACTTATGCAATTTTTGAATAAATATAAAATGATGTTTCTTCAAGACCTTACAAGTATCTTTACTTAGCATTATTTATCTTCCCATCCATCTATGCTTCTGTGTTGACTTTTTCCTATTTAAAACTTTCTATTGCATTTTTCCATTTTCCTTTGAAAAACACAATCCTGCTTGTTCTGTAAATAACCTCCAAAGAGCCTTAGACTGTATTTTAAAAGAGCCATGCTTAAGGGAATTCTTTTCAAATTATTGATTATTCAGCAACGTCCAAGAGTCTTCCAAAACAACACAGGCTATAGTTGCCTTTGGTTACCTCCTAACAGTTGAAGGGAAAGGCTTGATGCAGGATTGTAGGGGATTACCAGGACAGAGAAGTAGGAGAGGGTTGATTGAAGAACAGGCAGAGGGAAGAGGGCTTATGGGACTTATGTGGAGGGGGGAACCGGAAAAGGGAAAATCATGTGGAATGTAAACAAAGAATATAAAAAATAAAAAAAAAATAAACAAGAAAGAAAATGCATACTGAGGAACCTAGAGAACCAGAGTTGGATAGGTCCTGAAAGTATTCTCTCATTGGACTAGTTTTCAGAATATCCAAATATGCTATGCAAGCAGCCTGAGCATATACCCAGAAGATTCTCCAGCATGCAATAAGTATACATGCTCCACTATATTCATAGCAGCCTTATTTATAATASCCAGAAACTGGAAAGAASCCAGGTGTCCCTCAAYRGARGAATGGATACAAAAAATGTGGTATATATACACAATGGASTACTAYTCAGCCATTAGAAACAATGAABTCATGAAATTCTTAGAGAAATGGATGGAGCTGGAGAGCATCATACTGAGTGAAGTAACYCWGTCTCAAAAGARTACCCATGGTATGCACTCACTGATAAGTGGATATTAGCCTAGAATCTTGGAACACTAAAGACACAATCCACAAACCAATTGATGTCCAACAAGGAGGAAAGAGTGGACCCTGGTTCTGGAAAGGCCCAATGTATCACGGTAGGGGAATACCAGAACAGGGAAGTAGGAAGGGGTGGATGGGGAATCAGGGGGAGGAAAATGACATGTCGGACATGTGGGGGGCGGGGAACCAGGAAAAGGGAAAGGAAATGTAAATAAAGAATATATCCAATAAAAAAGTTAACAAAAAAAGAAAAATGGAAGTAGAAAATAATAATTTTAAGCTAGTTTACCTGGATATATAGCGAACAGTATGTGATAATGCATAATTGGAAACACTCTTGAGTCAATTGTCTGAATTTTATTTTTCTTGCTGTAAGATGTTATGGCTTTGTTAAATATTTTCACTTATCTGTGTAAGTTTCTTTAATTATGAAAAAAACCTCATAGGGTTATTACAAATATTACATAATTTAACACTGATGAAGTATCAAAAGTAGTGTTCTTCAACTGAATTCCTAATCATATTAAATAATTATAATTTGTTGCATTAGGCAGAGTACTATAGAGAAACAGAAGCAACAGAACAAATACATTTGTAAAATATGAAATATTAGGCTTTTTTACACAATAGGGACTGGGTAGTTTTTCTTTGTGTACTAGAGAGCAAAGATAACTTGGAAGTTGCTCAGTCTGTGATGATGGATGTCTCAACAATCCCAATCTAGTATTAAAATTAGCTGAAATATCCAAGAAAGGGGAGAGAGAACCTGTAGAGACCATATCCTGAGGTTAGGCATGGCCCCTGTTTGAAGGATTGGTTCACCCACCCTTCTAAATATTTTAACCCAGAATTACTCCTGTCTGAAGGAGATACAGGGACAAAGAGTGGAGCAGAGACTGAAAGAATTGCCACCTAGAGACTGACCCACCTGAGGATCCATCCCATCTATAGGCATCCACCAAACAGAGACACTATTGCTGATGCTAATTTCTTGCTGACAGGTGCTTGATATGGATGTCTCTTGAAAGGCTCTGCCAGAGCCTTACTGATACAGATGAGGATCCTTGCAGCCAACCATGGGAATAAGCAGGGGGACCCAAATGGAGGAGTTAGGGGAAGGACTGAAGGAGATGAAGGGGTTTGGAACCCCATAGGAAGAACAACAATATCAACCAACCAGACCCCGCCCCCAGAATTCCCAGGGACTAAACCACCAACCAAAGTGTACACATGGAGGGACCCAGGGCCCCAGCTGCACATTTAGCAGAGCATGTCCTTGCCTGTCATCAAAGAGAGGGGAGGCCCTTAGTCCTGTGAAGGCTTGATGCTCCAGAGTAGGGGAATGCCAGGGTGGTTGGGCAAGAGTGGGCATGTGGGTAGGATGCAGAGTTCTCAGAGCAGAAACCAGGAGAGGGTAATG
>BDUI01002709.1:112742-133928 GCA_002335545.1 Apodemus speciosus | reverse complement strand
TGATTGCGATATTTTCTGGGTCAAAGGAGAGAACGTTTGAAATTGGAAAATTTGGGATCACGTCTTTACAGGGAATACCAGGTGCCAGCTATAGTTAGTTGGGAACAAAGGAGGGCAAACTTCACCTGGGCATGGCGCATGGTGCAGAGGTGGGCAGGGTCATGCAAAAATCACCTGCCAGTAAAAGGACAGCTAAGGAGCTATGGCCGCTACGTAGCGCGCGACAGAACTGCTATATTTAGTCCAACGAAAGTAGAGGAAGCAAAAGAGACAGGCCAGTGTCTAGGTGCGAAGCTGGTGTGTTAGGAGAGCGTCTATTTTCCTCGAGTTAATTTATCGTTTAACAGGAGCGCACACACAAAATCCCAACAGGCTTTTATTTTTACCCTGACAAAATGATTCTAAAATTAATCTTGAACAACAAACAGTTGGGAATAACAATGACTATTCTGAAAGAGAAAATAATTAAGGGAGGAAGGAGTCATTTTTAGCTGTGCTAGATATTAGAACATATTMTAAAACAACAATTAAAATTATTCAATACCAGGGCCGAGACAGACGCAGAGCAGGAGAACAAAGGGCGACTCAGGGAGGGAGACTTAACTACATTTGAGGATTCGGAGCATGATAAAACAATCTATTTTCCTCAGATCACGAGGGAGGAGAATTACTTAAAACTTATGTTGGAAGACTGCCTAAGAGTTTGGACAATATTATACATTCATCCAGATAAACTCCAGATGGATTAACAAATTACAGCTTAGAAATCAAATCACCGACAAATAGCTAAAAATAGAACAAACTGTCTCTCAGATTCATGACAGAATGACAACTTTGTCAGCTTTGGAAAGAAACCACAAATATTGAAGAATTTGTCTACATGGAGATGTAAAACAACTCTACAACACAAAACAGCAAAATAAAAAAATTAATGAATGTAAGACTGATAAAGTGTGTGTGTGTGTGTGTGTGTGTGTGTGTGTGTGAAGGCCACATGCAGTTTCTGTCCACACGAAGGAATGAGAACCTTCCTAGTGAGCAAGATGGAAATTCCAGCACTCTTGACACCCCTTTCAGACCTGCTGCTCCTAAAGGGAGTCCAAGGCTCTTTCCAGACTTTATTGCCTTTGGGTCCTACTGTCCTTCCCTCACATGTAGCTACAACTATTCTAGAAAACACTGCAGACCCAAGCACCCAACTTCAACTCACAAGAACATGTGTGCATGTGTGAGCAGGTGTGTGCTTATGTGTGCATTGATATGCATGTGTGTGCGCATGTATATGCACAGATATAGTCTTATATGTACAGACGCCTACTTACATGTGCATGTGTAAGCATAGGTGGACAGATTGTGTTTATGTGTGCATGAATTCACACACACACACACACACACACACACACACACACACACACACACACTCACATTCCTATGCACGTGCCCCTGGGACATACCCTTGTACACAGGCCTACACATGTTCTATGGGTCCCCTGAGAACTCACTACTACCACACAGATGTCTCCCTTTCCATTATGGCCCCAATTCTGACCTACATTCTGAGGTCAAGTCTTCTAACCAGTGATTTCCAGTCAGTTGGCCACTGCAGACTGGTCAGCATCTGTGGTGGTGTAAGGTGCACACAGAATGGTAAATGAGACTCACAGAGACACAAACCTAAGTGTGCTTGCCACACCAAGACCTCTTGGTGGAAAAATTTTGACCCACAGGGACAACTTCACATAATGGGGTCTGTCTTCTACGGAGAGAGTTTCTGGGGTGCCTGTGCCCCTCAGTCTTGGGTTCACAGCTTTTACCAGAGTCTTGGGAAGTTCTCAGTAATCAACTGATGTATGCTCTAAGGGCATATTCAATATATACTTATTAAATTCTCATATTTAAAAAGGCCACATAAATATGGAGGTCTAATGAAGCTGTTAAAGGTGACAAGCTATCTCATATGTCACTATGGGAAGAGAGTCATTAGGTTGTTCTCTCTGTAAAGGTGAAGGCAGATGAGGATGGAGAGAGAGAGAGAAAGAGAGAGAGAGAGAGAGAGAGAGAGAGAGAGAGAGAGAGAGAGATCGAGCGTGCAAGCACACATTTCGACAGGAAGACCACACACCTAGCAATTTTAGGCTAATAGATTTTGCTACTGGCATTATGAATGGTTATAATACTTGGAGGGGGCATGCACAGCAGTATATATTTATAGTGAGTTATAAAAAAAAAAGTTCATCTACTGGCCTGATGAACTGACTTCTGGAAATTTGTCCTAAGAAAGTAACTTGAGGAGGAAGCCATATGCATTGAGATTCCCATCATCACCTTATGTAAACTAATTGAACATAATTGGTTGCATGAGTCTTGTCCTACTCACTAGGCAGAATATTCCCCTGGATTTTAATAACGTGAGCATGAAAGACATGCAGCACCCTGATAAGGTACACGACATGGCATGGGGTTTGAAGCATGTAAAATGGTATACCCCAGTGTGACTGGGACTGTGTGTGGGTGGGAGGGGAGTCAACCTTCTGCAGATAAAAAGGACGGGTCAGTGTGAAACTGCTTTTCACTCAGGGGAGGGAGGGTGAGAACATTTGATTTAAATTCTGAAAACTGTATTTAAATCATCCTATTCACATAAACTTTAAAGATTCTTAGAATATACCAAAATCCTGTATTGGGTGTTGCCCCCTGAGCTGTGGGTGTTTCTGGATATCGAGTTGTAGCATGTGGTATGGGCACAAGTCGCCCTTTAGCCGGAGCAGGGTACTCCCATGGAGTTCCCCCCCGCCCCCCAACCCCCGCCCCAGGGTTCTCCAGTTTATAATACAACGGGGGGAGCAGACGCACCATCCCTGGCCACTGGCTTTGTTCACAGAGAGCTGTTCCGTAGGTGAGGATGGAGAGAGAGATGGACAGAAGGGATGAGAAGGAGTGGAGGTGAGGAACAGGGTTCCTTACCAGAGTACGGCGCCGTTTCCCTCAGAGTTCTGGACCTACCCTTCAGGAATGCGCTGCACTCCTGAGAGCTGTTTTGAACTCCCAGAGAAACCCAGCCACCAGGGTGTTTCCACACTCTGGCTCCGTCCCTTATCCTAAGTGTTCTTTCTTAGACCCTGCTTCTCAGTTGAGCCCTCAGATTCTGAGAATCTGCCGCGATGGAAAACGTACAGGACTTGGGAGAGGAAATCTGGTTTCTGACTACTGTTCTGCCAATAAATACCTCCAATTCTCTCCTACCGTGTGATGGCTGCATAGTTCTGAGTTGGTACCTCTATCCCCTTGAACTCGTGTCTTTTTCTTTTTTTCATCTATAATCAAATGGAAGAAATGCTCTGCAAACATTATAGGGAAGATTCACATCTTCCCAATGACACCGGACACGTAAAACCCATCAGCCTCCTCCTTGCCACATGCTCTCACGATCAGGATGCTTCAGATTTTAGCTCTAGCCTCAAAAATACAGGAGACCTCTCGAGACAACGCTCAGCTACCCTGGAGCACGGCTCTTTATCTTGATTTCCACCAAAAAAAAAAAAATGCCGGTGTCTAGAGATGTTTTTGGTTGTCCCAGCTGGTATGTGGAGTGCGTGGTGGTGGTGGTGGTAGTGGTGGTGTTTGGTGTGGTAGAGGACAGAGATGATACTAAAGACCTGACAATTCTCTGGGACAAAGTATCAACATTACAGAGCCTGAAAACTCTGGGGGTAACTAACCTTCTGGTAGCTGAAGAGGTGTAGCGTCTTGATAGCCCTAGAATCCAGGCAGTCCTTTCTCTATCACGGAGGTGGGGTGGGGGTTGGGAGCAAACGGGAGAAAGAACAGGCAGACACCAGGAAGGGACTGTTTCTCATAGCAACTCTATGGGGAGGCACCCTTACTCCTTATTTTCAAAGCCAAGCTCCAACCCAGCATCCTCTGAGCATCTTCCCCGAGCACCCAAGAGTTCAATTCACCCTGCTTGAACCCTCAAGACTGTGCAGCTGATGCATATTTTGAACTGCATACATCCTAGGAGGCCTCATCTTATTTCACACCATACACACACACACACACACACACACACACACACACACACACACACACACGCGCGCGCGCGCGCGCACGCGCGCGCGCGCACGCGCACGCATACCCAATATGTTAAGACCAGAACAATTAGGATTCACACTTTCTTATGGACAAAAACAAAGGGAGGAGAGGGATAGGAGGGGGTGAGTTCTGTCTGCTCCTGGCCAGGCCCTGGTGAGAGCTGTTGGGCATTCGTGGAAAGTGGCTGCTAATGGGCTGCTAATTGGCTTCCTGCCTTCTTTATGAAGTGTGAAGTGCGCAGCTAGCCTGTCAACAAAGCATCAAGGAACTATGCAAACCACCCTCTAAGTTATTTGTCTCTTCCGTCCCACTGTCTCTCTGGAAAATGGCAATGACTGCCCTGCCCGATGACACCTAGAAGAGGCTCTGTGATTTCTGCTAAGGATGACGCTAAAACAAGCAGAGGTTCTGTACGGCAGACGGGCTCCCTTTCCAGAATACTGTCTTTAGGACAGTCACTGTGAGTAAATTCCCAAAGCGGAGATGGAATAGAACAGCTCTGAACCTGTGTGCCTGGCATTTGGCACAGGGCAGACAATTGACATGACTGACTGGATGGAGAGTGCTTCCCCTCTGGGCTGATATGGAGCAGTGGTCCTTGGAGAGGCGGACTGACTGAGGAGGACAGAGAGCGAGAGGGAAAGAGCTGTCTCTGCGAGCTGAGTTGGAACACTTCAACATGAGAGGCAACCCGAGATGCGGAAAACCATCTGAGCACCCACCACAGCGAGGGTATCTCGGAAGCTGGTGAGAGATGTTGAAGTTGCAGAAAATGCTGGGCAACATGAAGGTGGTGTGGTTATGTGTGGGTTTGGCAGGGCAACTCCCTAGGAAGGAGCCATTTTGAAGGAAATGCTTCCACAGAACAGAGGAGCTCTTCACACTTCTTTGAACAATCATTCTAAGACATTTCAGCCATCAAAAGAATTTCCCTGGTCCCCTTCTAACTCCTATGAAAGAGAGAGCAACATTGTTTGGCTAAGTGCTGAGTTGATATTCACTGTGACTAATGTGTGTGTGGGGGAGGGGGGTGAGTGACTCTCCAGATGAGCTGCCTTTTGCCGGAAGTGCTTCTGTGTGTATATGCAAGGAACACTCTACGACACAGACAGGCAACCTGGCTATTTTATATTTTTGTAGACATTTATAGACGCTGTCCCTTTCCTATTGATCAGAAACCGTGGTGCGTGTTTGATCTAGAGTAGAGAGTCGAAGCATCTCTCAGTCAAAGTATGACCTGTGCCGTGATGGCCCAGTTTGGAGACCAGTTTCCAAGCATTCACTGTGTGAAGGGGAGGGGCAGGGGCTCTCTCATTATAGTTATCTTACTATAAATATGATCCTGGAGATGCAACCTCTGGGGAGTGAGGATGGAGGGGCTACCCTGTTGGGTCGGAGGGTTCCTAGAGAGTAGCTAGTCTGGCTACAGCTGGGACGCTCAGCGAGGGGCAAGGATTGGGTTTCTAGATTAGGAATCTTGAGTAGTCTTAGCACTGCTCTCTCTCTCTCTCTNCGCGCACGCATACCCAATATGTTAAGACCAGAACAATTAGGATTCACACTTTCTTATGGACAAAAACAAAGGGAGGAGAGGGATAGGAGGGGGTGAGTTCTGTCTGCTCCTGGCCAGGCCCTGGTGAGAGCTGTTGGGCATTCGTGGAAAGTGGCTGCTAATGGGCTGCTAATTGGCTTCCTGCCTTCTTTATGAAGTGTGAAGTGCGCAGCTAGCCTGTCAACAAAGCATCAAGGAACTATGCAAACCACCCTCTAAGTTATTTGTCTCTTCCGTCCCACTGTCTCTCTGGAAAATGGCAATGACTGCCCTGCCCGATGACACCTAGAAGAGGCTCTGTGATTTCTGCTAAGGATGACGCTAAAACAAGCAGAGGTTCTGTACGGCAGACGGGCTCCCTTTCCAGAATACTGTCTTTAGGACAGTCACTGTGAGTAAATTCCCAAAGCGGAGATGGAATAGAACAGCTCTGAACCTGTGTGCCTGGCATTTGGCACAGGGCAGACAATTGACATGACTGACTGGATGGAGAGTGCTTCCCCTCTGGGCTGATATGGAGCAGTGGTCCTTGGAGAGGCGGACTGACTGAGGAGGACAGAGAGCGAGAGGGAAAGAGCTGTCTCTGCGAGCTGAGTTGGAACACTTCAACATGAGAGGCAACCCGAGATGCGGAAAACCATCTGAGCACCCACCACAGCGAGGGTATCTCGGAAGCTGGTGAGAGATGTTGAAGTTGCAGAAAATGCTGGGCAACATGAAGGTGGTGTGGTTATGTGTGGGTTTGGCAGGGCAACTCCCTAGGAAGGAGCCATTTTGAAGGAAATGCTTCCACAGAACAGAGGAGCTCTTCACACTTCTTTGAACAATCATTCTAAGACATTTCAGCCATCAAAAGAATTTCCCTGGTCCCCTTCTAACTCCTATGAAAGAGAGAGCAACATTGTTTGGCTAAGTGCTGAGTTGATATTCACTGTGACTAATGTGTGTGTGGGGGAGGGGGGTGAGTGACTCTCCAGATGAGCTGCCTTTTGCCGGAAGTGCTTCTGTGTGTATATGCAAGGAACACTCTACGACACAGACAGGCAACCTGGCTATTTTATATTTTTGTAGACATTTATAGACGCTGTCCCTTTCCTATTGATCAGAAACCGTGGTGCGTGTTTGATCTAGAGTAGAGAGTCGAAGCATCTCTCAGTCAAAGTATGACCTGTGCCGTGATGGCCCAGTTTGGAGACCAGTTTCCAAGCATTCACTGTGTGAAGGGGAGGGGCAGGGGCTCTCTCATTATAGTTATCTTACTATAAATATGATCCTGGAGATGCAACCTCTGGGGAGTGAGGATGGAGGGGCTACCCTGTTGGGTCGGAGGGTTCCTAGAGAGTAGCTAGTCTGGCTACAGCTGGGACGCTCAGCGAGGGGCAAGGATTGGGTTTCTAGATTAGGAATCTTGAGTAGTCTTAGCACTGCTCTCTCTCTCTCTCTCTTCTAGACCGTGAGCTCCCTGAGGGCAAGGCTGGGACCTCTGAAAGCATGAGCTGAGGGACCAGAGACTGAGCAGAGCTGGAGACAGATGGCAGCCCCCTGCACTCTGAGGTACAAAGACAGGCTCCCTCTGTGGTGTATGTGGAGAGAGCTGGTTCTGCCTGACTTCCTCCACTCAAGCGGATCTGGATAGGACTCAAGTTGTGTTCTAAACCCAAGTAAGCAGACACAGCCGACTGTTGGAGGTGCCTGAAGACACACACAGGGTCCCCTTCCATCCCAGAACTTTCCAGACAGCCTGTCATGCCAGCACCTAGAGTACCAGCTTAGTGGTTTTCATTAACAAGCTCTAGTCCTGCACCCTTGCTCCAAACCATAGAGAGCACAGGCTAGACCCACTGTTGCCAGAATAGCCTACTCTTCCTCTTCTCAGCTACTTGTGAACAGAGTTCAGCTTCTGGAGATGAAGGGCCTGCTGGGGAGCCATTCAAGTGTTTCGGCCCTTCGGGAAGATTCTAGAAGAATGTTCTAGAACTTCTCTTCAGAAGCGCAGGTTCAAGCACCTTCCTGGAGGCCTCCCCATCCTTCCTCAGCTTTCCCTCTGCTTGCTAGACATGTTTTTGGCCGGTGGAGCCCTGGAGCTCAGTCTCCTCATAAATAAAGTCCTTCTGGCTTTGCTCTTCCAAGCTTGCTCCCAGGAAACTAAGCTTCTTCCAGTGTTCCCTGATTCACCCTATCAAGATAAACTTCAAAAATTCAGCTCCATGCTGCCCGGGGGAAATCTCATAGCTGGGCCTTGCCTTCTTAGCTTAGCTAGGACCTCCAGCTAGCAGCTCTGCCTGGCGTGGTTCTGCTGTGCCGACAGCCTTTGGTTGCTTATCTGAGCTGCCGCTGCTAACTATGCCTGCTCCTCACATCACCACGGTCCCTGGTACTCACTGGGGCCAACACTGGCAGACGACGTTTCCCACCGACACTGGGAGCACGCCTGGGCAGATATCATACAATTTAATTTTTTTCCCCACTAAGAGCTATTCCACAAGGATCTGAGAACGATTTGATCTTTAAAGCTCTGAAGAATTTTTACATAAACTTATCAGTCACAGAAAATGCTTTGTCAGACAAAGCAATTTATTTTTTTACTTTGAGCAGCATAATCCCCTGTGGCATGACCCAACTCACCCCGCCATTCCCATCACAGAGATCCCACCCGCACCCCCCAAAGACTCTCAGTCTGTAGCATGCAGAATTCAGAGGTCCTGAGTTGTCCACTATGGTGGGTAGAGGTTGGAGGGTCAGACAGAGTGCCCTTCCCTGAGAATTCAAGGAAAGAGATGGAGGAGTTGAGTGCCGAGGGCTAGGAGAAGAAGAGGTGACAGCTCAGAGAAGCTAAAGCCTCAGACTTCCTAACTGACTGTGTCTGCCTTCCCCCCACTCCCTTGCCACCAACAGCCCCTTGCACTTAGAATCTCACTGTGACTAACGACTGATGTTCGTGGTGCCGCAAAGCATGTCCAACATGTACAAGAAAGATGATGGGCTGCCTTCTTATCTCCACGGAACAGACCACTCACTTCCATTCCCCCCCCCAAGATCAGCCATGCAAGGGTAGCTGTGATCTCCCCTCCTCAACACCACACGAGATGGGGTGATCATGGGAAACACCCCCCACCAAGTCCTCCGATCCCTGTAGTACTCCAAGGCTGGTGCATTGTCTACGAACTTAGAGACATTCTGCCCATCCCACAATAGCATCGTGTTGCCGTGGTGACAAGAATGAGGAAGAATGCCTTGGTCCGACCTCCATGCTCAGCCATCTCTACCTTGCATTTAAGGGTCATCATTGATGGTTATACTCTGTCAAAGAAGGTCTCCAAAGATCAAGAGCTGTACTCTACCTTAGATGTGGGGACCCAGATAACCCCTTTCTAGGAACAAGAGAAACCATCCCAAATCGGGCTGTGGATGCCCACTGCAGGTTTTCAAGGACAGGGCCTTAGCTACGGATCCAGCTTGCCTCTCCAGAGAGCCCCCTCTGTGGCCACCCCTGCTCACTTACACACACAGCCTGGCTTCTTAGCCGACCACTGGTTATTCTTTTGGCACGTGATTGATTTCTGCCCCACCAGCTCAAAGGCAGGCTGGCACTCAAACTTGAGCGTGTCACCATGGCGAAAGCGAGAGCCTTCTCTCTGGCCATAGGCAGGTATGCCGGGGTCTCCGCAACTGCCCTGTTCGATCTCTGAAAGACAGGAAGACAGAAAACAAGAGACAGAAAAGGTGACGTTACATCTGTCCTGGCAACATATGTTTCCCCTTGCACGCTCTATTGCTGTCCTACGATGAGTTAGAACATGGGATTCATAAGTTCTGTAGGACAGTGTCCTAGGACAACAGGGCCTTCAGTTGTCATATGCCCGTGACTCCGTGTCCACATAGAGTCTTGGCTATCTTCATTCATGAAAGGCGGGTGTTACAGTCTTGGATGTGAAATTTCCCTCACAGGCTCATGTGTTTGAACACTTGGGAGTCCCCATCTGCTAGCACTGTTTTGGGAGGTTGTGGAACTGCTGGGACAGTAACCTAGTTAACAGAAGTGGGTTGCTGAGAGCAAGCCTTGAGGGGCATCTGCTCCTGGTTCTGTTTGCCCTGAGCTTTTAGCCTGCTCTGTCAAAGATGTGAACAAGACATGTCTCAAGCTCCATTGCCGTGGATGGAGCCCCGGTCAGGTGGGCACTGTCCCCCTGATAGAACAAAACAAAACAAACCTTTCAGCCTTCAGCTGTATTCTGCATTTGACCTATTCCAGGAGCTAATAATATGTCCCAAAGTTTGATGACATCCTGCCTGGGTTGCACTTTGCATCTGACTCGTGAACACTGCTGGAGAGATTATAACAACAGCCCATCCACCTGAGTAGTAAGCTCAGGCAAGAAGCAGTGGCCCTGTGCAGCCTGTCCTCCCTGCAAGCCAGAGTAAATGGGAATCAATACTGGCTACCTTCTGACACAGAAGCACTTTCAAGATTTTTTTTGGGGGGGGGGTAGATTCAATTTAAGACAGTAGCAGATAAAAAGAAACAAACGACTCATTAAGTACACTTGAAGGTTGCTTGAGCCAACTGGTGAGTCAGCCTTGGAGGTGGGGCTGAGACAGCACAGCCCAGACAGCACAGCCCCGTGGATCTCAGCAGCTTGATGCCAGGCCCCCCAACTCCCTAGGAGTCAGCCAGGACCCAGGCGCTTCAGACAAGGAGTCAGTCCTGGCTGCATCTTTAGAGGTTCCTGAGTTACCCTTTGTCCAGCTCTGTGCTATAAGAGGGAGAGGGAGGCTGTGGTGGGGGGAGGAGCTCCCTCTAGGGAGGAAAATGGCCTACAAGGAGACAGGAAGTCATTGAGAAAATGCCTGGTGGTGAAGAGAGACTATGAGAGGCCTGAGGTTTGGGAAAGCCGKTTCTAGATTCTCTGAGGGGAGTGTTGGGTAACTTTCCAGGACTCTCAGGCAGAAGGGACCCTGTCTTTTCAGTGGATATCATTATAGGTGATCAGGGGCCAAGGTTTCCAGAAGCCACTGTGTGATTCTGCAAAAGCTTTCTTGCTCTGAGCTGACCACACACACACACACACACACACACACACACACACACACACACACTGACTGACTGCCTAAATGCATATATTCAGGTTCCTTTGCAGCAGGCTTTGTGTACGATAAGGGACAGGGATGGGGCCATTCAGATTCTAGAACTCCAGTCATCTAAAGGACAGGAAGGAGGACCCCATGTGATGAAAGGATCTGAAGAAATAAACGTCAGAACCCACCCTCTGCCAGTGTCCCCAAACATGTTCTCTGGGATGCAAGAACTGTCAGGGCAGTGACAGTAAACATTACCTGGCACCGGAAGACAGAGCCCACGTTTAAGGTTCCCTGGTGAGGTCCTGCCATACATGTACATGAGTAGGGTACACCTGCCCAAGCCACTGTCTTCAGCTTGTCTGAGGCTCTGATTGACTCAAGAGAGCATGCGTTTTGGGATGGTGTGGTCTTCTTAGCCCCCACTGTGGAGTCAAATCTCTTTGCACATAACCTCACCTGGCTAATTTCTCCCTATCAGCAAGGAAATAGCAGGTCTATAATAAGTACCTGCTGTGTGCCGGGGTCTGTGCCAGACCCTGGAGATGGAAATAGTCTCTGTCACGTTGGAACATCCAGAGGAGGGAACATGTGGTCTATGACATGTGGTCTCAGGYTGAAGACAGGATGCCGAGAGCCAGGCACACCAAGTGTTAAGTGCCTCAAGGACTCCATAAGACAAATTCTTTTCATTATAATTATTCTGCTGACAGCTCAATCGTAACAAGTTATAGTGTCTTTTTAAGAAGATCATAATTAACATATGTAACATTTAAAAACCAATACTGATGCCAGCCTTGTACTTGAAGGCTTACCTCCCCTCTTACCCTCGTCCTGGTATCTCAGCTTGTCTTCTTCAACTAAAACACTGCTTTTTATTTAAAGCCATGACTTTTTTTTACGCTAATCTTGATTTTTAAAATATTGTCTTAAATACTGTTTATCTTAAAAGTGGAGTTTGGGACCCCGCTCTCAAATTGTGTGCCTGAAGTGAGTATCTTGCTCATCTCACGGAATCCCAGGCCCGCGTCAGAGAAAGCTTCTTGAAGAAGGTACTTTTTGTGCAGAGGCCTCACCACGGAGGAGACGTGGTTAAAAGCTTGGCTGGGAGATGGAGAGGAAGGGGTCTCGGGGTGGAGGGAAGAAGGCAGGCTAAGACCCAGATGTAGGAGTGTATGGTGGTCTGCAGTATGTCAGTGAACTACCTGCTGAGCCAGTATTCTCACAACCAACTGTCATGTATGGAACTAGCAGTTTACACACTGACTCCAGCCAGTGGCCACTGCGAGCATTTTATATATTAACTCATGTCAGCCTTACAGTATCTCTAATAGAAGATACTATCGCCCCTCCCCCATTTAAATAGAGGGGGAAGAGCACAAAGACTACAAAAGGCCACCGTGCTGGAAGGTGGTGGATCTGAGACCCATAGACAGTGGACTGGCTTCAGGGATTCCCACGTCTCACGCTCCTGCCTTCTGCAAGGTGTGAAGAGACAAGGGTGGGAATGGCTCTGAAGGGCAAGACCAGCCCATGTAACAGGTAAGACAAGGGCCTGTTCATCCTATGAGCAAGAGTGGACTTTAGATGGTCAGGAATGGGAAGCTGATCAAGGATTCTCTTTTACTTGAGAGGAGACACTTGTATGTGTGGAAGCTCACTCTGGCCAATCTGGGGAATGGTCTAAGAGTAGCTGGCTGGAGGCTTAGAGAACACTCATATTCATTCACTAAATAAATATTGGGACTATCAGTTTAGTGTGGGTAGTAGAAAATGCAGTCTGGACCAGGGCGGATAGATGCTTTGCTTCTGTGGGGCCTCCATTGGTGGGAGATGTTCTGATGGTATCGTATACTCGGTCTAGGCATAGGGGATGGAGAGAAGCAGGAAGATGTGAGGAATCTGGAGTAGGAGGAAGCCACCAGCTGACCCAAGGATAAGGAGGCAGGAGTATGGGAGGGGCCAACGTCTGCCGTACCTGCAGGTTTAGCCTGGCCACAAGGGTATGTTCTACTCAAACAGGAACACCGGGAGTGGGAGACTGCATGAAGGCTCACAAAGGCATGCCGTGTTTTGAGGAATTGCTACTAAGGAACAGTAATCTGGATCTCAAGTGTAGGGCAGAAGTACAGAATTTGAAAATGTAACTTCTGCATGAGCTAGGAGAATTATGAGACTAACCAAGTAAGGTGAGAAGAGATGTTGTCTCAGAATGGGACATGATGAATGGTTTTGGGGGGAGCAATAGTAGACGCTCCCAAGGCAAGTGGGGTGGGGTTCACAGAGCTTGGAGGAGGATGAGCTAAGGAGATCAATAGACAGGGAACTTAAGGGTCAAGCAGAAAGCAGAGGACTAATAGGCAGCCATTGCTGATGCTGTAAGGACCAGTATCATGAGTTACTGCCCATGGGAAGGAACAGAGAACTTTCAAAGAAAGCATTTCTTAGTAGATAGGGAAAAGATCTGATCATAACTCTTAGGTAACCATCTTAGGATGGTGGTTAAGATATTCTAAAGATTGGGTGAGCTTAGCCATACTTCTGGGAAGAACAAGAGAGAGGCGGGGGATGCTGATAGAGACTGAATGGCTCAGTGGCTATGCAGAGCAGGGCAGCAGGAGGCTCTGGAGAGAGAAGCAGCAGAGACCCTGTGGATGCTGGCTGGCTGGCTGGCTGGCCTTAGTGACCAGGGCAGAGACTCTTGGTCACTGACAGGTGTGAATGAGAACAGTGTGGCAATGAGTTCTCAGGTAGAGTAGGAAGTCAAGGCCTTTGGCAAAAGTGAGGTCATTGTCACTGGAAGCAAGACCAGTTACTGACAAGACCTTTTAAAGCTTTTAAAGCTGTCCCTCCAGGGAACAGGAGACTGAAGCTCAGGGGACAGCCACAGACCTGTTATCTAAGAATGGCGCCCACTCTCTTGCATGGATAGCACCTGGCAGCACTGCTTGCCTTGCTCACGTAGACACAAAAGGGATGGTGGACCCGCCTGTGGGTTTATGATGTGACCAGTGAAGCAAAGGAGCTGAGGCTTCTGGCACAGCTGTGGCTGAGAGGTAGCCATGGCTACAAACCGCACCCCCCAACCTCACATCTTCTTGGGCTTTCCAATTCCTGAATTAGAATCCTTTTTTGTGACAAGGGTATGTGGTAAGGATGGAAAGGATGAGGGCAAGAGCTAAGGGTGGAGATGGTGAGTTCAAGGAAAAGATAACCAATGGGAACAAGGGGGGCTGCTAAGAGAAAGCGCCAACCGGCAAAGGGCCCCAGAGCAGGTGGCATGTCCCTGGATTGCAGCAGAGCTGGAGGGCATACCCATGCCTGAGAGGAACTGAGAAGACTGAGGTACGAGAGACAAGGAGGTGGCAAGGCGTGTGGTAGAGAGCAGGGGGGTGATGAGGAGGAGGAAGCAGGAGCCTGAAGGGTGTGTGACACCCAAGGAGAAGACCATGCAGCAGAGAGGGAAATGGACCTCAGGAGCCTCCTCCAATGTGATGGCTGTCAAGGGTGTGGGAAGGAGCTGTTAGCCCTGAGGAGGAGGAACGTGGTGATGCCCACCTCAAGGAAGACAGGTCCAAGGAAGCATTCGCAAAGGGCCAGGTGGAGAAGAAGAGCTCGCTGAAGAGCTCAGCTGGAGGTGGGGCGATGAGGAATGAGGGTAGAGTTGAGAATTGGGGAGCTATTTCTAAGAAGGGAGAGGAGCCAGCAGCTGGTTTCCGTCCTAGGCTTTCTCCTCAAGCCCACCACTGAACAGGAGGCATAGGAGTGGAGGCTCTGCCTGCTGATAGAGGCTTCCCATGWGCCTCTGCCTGGAGGAAAGACTCCTCCTGGCCAGACGTCCACCATCTCTCATGTCAACTCCCAGAATTATAAATAGATCAATGCAGTTTTGACTTGGAGAAAAAAATCAGCCTTTCAGTTTCCCATCATCTGGTTTAACCCAATTTCACTTTGGAAGTGTGTACCCACCCCAATCCTTTGGCCCGACTGAAAGCAAGCCAGAGGCCTCAGATGTCTATGTATAAGGTGTCTCTGCACACCATGGGGACTGGCCTTGCTGTGTTTGCTTTCCTCCTGCTTGGTTGTTTTAGCCCTGTCATCTGTGCTAGACTCTCAGGTTTTGCCCCGTCTTCTCGGGCTTTTCAATTTCTGATGCTAAATCGGAATCCTCTTTTATGACAATGTCTGCATGAAGGGACGTGATTGTGTGTCTCTATATATTCTGAGGCCTTTGATGTGCTCTGAGAAGGGAAACCACTTGGAGGGAGGCAGGGTGGGGATTGGGGTGCCCAACCTGGACTGCTCTCTGCTGCCTGTCCAGAGAGTGTTGCTATGTCTGCTTCTTCGCTTCTTCATGGTGCGTCAACACAGAAGCTAGAACTTTCTCTCCTGCTTTTCATCTGATCACCTCAGGTCACCTCCTCCAAGACACTTGGCCCAGCCCACATCTTAGGGGTCGCCCACCCACTCTTTCTCTCAACCTGCTGCTCCTTTCCTTCATGGTGCCAAGTATCCCTTGTAGCTTGTAGTCTTCTAGGCATTCAAGAGGTATTCTGCTGGTCACTGTTCTGGACACTGGGAATATTACAGTGGGAAAGGAGGGCGGGCATCTGCCACCCTCTTGGGCTTCAGGGACAAGCTAAGCCCCCAATGTGACAACCTTCGTTGTACCAGCTCCATGGTCTCCTTGTCTTTTGTCGACCCACCCCGGAGAAAAAGCTCCATGACAGCAGCCATGGAGTGCTCAGGTACCACAGATCTCCGCTAGAGCACAGCAGGTGTTTGGTGCGTGCGCGAGGTAGGCCAGGTGCTTACCGTGCCAATGCCAGGCTGAATGAGTACCAAAGACCCAGAACTGCCTGACCTCTGACCCCCGCTCTAGCAGAACTCAGTCAGGGATGTGAGGGGAGGCTTCTTGGAGACTCTTTCCTCCCCCTCTCACTCCAACTGGACCTTTCTAAGCTGCTCTTCCAAACACCCCAACTTCCTGTTTCCCTAATTCTTCTCTGTCTCAACTCAGGCCTCATAATGTCCCAACCTGGATGCAGTAGCCAGCTGGTGGCTCTCTACTTTTCTGATCTACACCATATCCTTTGATGTGCAAGGTCATTAACAACTTATTATGTCATATTGTCCCTTGCTCAAATTTTCCCACAGCTTCCTAAAGTCTTCAGGTTAAACCCCACCTCCTGCTTAGGTAGGGCTCTTGTCTCCCCCCTTACCCCGGGGTTTCATCTCTGGCCAGCATCCACCTTGGAGTTAGCATATCGGGGAGCAAAGTGGCCGGTGGGGAGGTAAGGCGATGTAATAGTGGTTGTGATGCCACAGCATACTCAACCTGAATCCTGGTTTTGCTACTATGTAGTAGGCTTGGATCACATTGTTATCCTAAAAAAAAAAAAGTCAGTGTGTTCATGTGTGTTTGTGAGGTAATGTGCATGGCAATGGGACATGTGTGGAAGTCACAGGACAAACTCAGGTTTTGATCCTTGCCTCCCAACTTGTTTGAAACGGTCTCTTTGTCCGCTCCATATGTCAGACTCAATGGACCTGTGAGCTTCCAGAAACTCTTTTGTTTATGCCTCCTATCTTGCCAGAGAAATGCTTGGATTACAGACCAGTGCTGCCGCATCCAGTTTTGTGTGGGTTCTGGAGATCTGAACTCAGGTCCTGATGCCTGCCCGGCAAGAGCTTTATCCACTGAACCATCTAACCCCCCAGCCCACGCTGCCAATTCTTTCTGACCTTTAGTTTTTGTTTTGCATAAAATGGAAATTGTAATAACAGCTCTCCTGACCAGGGTCACCGCGAGGGCTAAATGAGAGCTTATGTGTGTATAAGTTGACAGCCAAGATGCCGGAACATGGCGCAGATCCAGCAACGTGGTGGCACTTCCTCATTGTTATCATGGTCTCTTGTTTGCAGAGCCCTGCCAGCTTGCCCACGCAGGAACTGGGCACCTTCTGTCTGCTCTTTCTAAAACGAACACCCCATGCTTGTCTGCCAGACAGAGTCATCTTCCAGTGTCAGTCCAAGTACATCCAATCTGGGCCTCATTAGACTCATTAGGCCAACTCAGGAGCTCCTTTTGTGCCCTGTTGCCACGGTGATCTACACGGTGATCTACGCTCGGGTGTTGTATTTGGCTCTAGTCAATATTTAACATCCCAGGTAGCATTTCTTTCTTTCTTTTCTTTTTTTTTTTKTTTTTTTTTTTTTTTTTCAAGACAGGGTTTCTCTGTGTAGCCCTGGCTCTCCTGGAACTCACTCTRTAGAYCAGGCTGGCCTCGAACTCAGAAATCCACCTGCCTTTGCCTCCTGAGTGCTAGGATTACAGGTGTGCGCCACCACCGCCTGGCTCCAGGTAGCATTTCTGAAATGCAGGTATCTCACTTCTGATGGGGCCAGGGCTCAGAGGGGCATCGTTAAGTACCAGAAAGAGGAGTTTTGTGGGGCTAGGTAACATGCGAGGCTATTCTGAAATAGCAGGCGAGAATCTGAGCTGCTTAGACACCTGACATTGGGCGAGACCAGAGCCAACAAGGCCCGAAGGGGAGTGGCGTTGTTCCTGTTGAACCATTGCCTTTGGCATCTGTATAAGCCTGGACCAATGCTGCTTCTTTCCGGAAGTGCTCCGGTGCCCTTCTTCAGTTAGGTGCCAGATAAGGAGATATAAGCCTTGTCCTCTGCTTGGCATCTTCTCTCTACTCACTCTCAAAATTGATTCCGGTAGAGATTTTAATGTTGAGAAATGTCTCGTGTTTATGTGTGTGTGTGTGCTCCTGTGTGTGCACATGCGTGCAGCTGTGCATGTGTGCATACCCTTGTGTGTAGGCCGGAGTTTGATATCGGGTGTCTTCCTGATATTATCCATCTCATTTTCTGAGACAGGGTCTCTCTCTGAACCCAAYGACCAGGCTAGCTGGTTGCCTCTGCCTCCTCAGTTTTGGGACTGTAGATGAGCTACTGTGCCAGCTTTTTACGCGGTCCTGGCCATTCAAGCTAAGACCCCCATGACTGCGTGGCTGTACTTGCCTAGTGAGCCATCTCCCCGGCCTCCCACACCTTCAACAAGCCATCTTTCCCAGTCAAAATGTCCCTTCTCTCAGGCAAGTCTGACAGCCCCTCCTCTGTGTCCTTCAAAGTAGCCTGAGTCTCTGACATCAGGTCCCCTAAGAACTTTCACTTACTTCCTTGGTGACCTCAGGCAAGGTCAGAGGCCACTCTGATTCGCCATCTTCTAACACTTACTCCATGCTTGTGAAAATAGTCTACAAATTGGGTGATGGCAGAGACAGCCTCGGTGTCCTGAATAATGTCTCTAATACATCCTAACACCTTAGGGGGGTGAGTCAACAGATGATCTCATTTCTGTCACGAGTCCCTGGGCATCCTTCCTGAATGATCCTCTCTGCTCTTCACCTCCATCCTCAGGAAGGAGGGCTGGGGGAGGGAGGGCTACTTGCTCCTCCCCTGGGTCAACCTCCCAGACTGAGCATCAGGCTGCCACATCCCAGGCTCCAGTCAGGAAGCAAAGAGACATCCAGATTGATGTGAAAACTTGTTAGCAAGTTGTGTGTAATTTTATAATGTTTCTGGTAAGTGCTAATTGCCTGTTCCTTAAATATTTCTGGTTCTACTGGGAAGCAAAGCGATCACAACTGTGAATGAGTTTCCCACAGCTGGCGCCCCCATGGAGGGAGACCGTGTTTTTAGGCTCAGAGGGCTCTGGTATTCCCAAGCCTCCAACTCTATCCAAGCTGGAAGGATGACAAACAGATAAGGAAAAAATTTGGAAAGTAGATGCTCCAGGTTTTCCATTAGATCTTAAGCTTTGAACAATGGGGGAAATTTTTCCTTCTCTTTCTGCTCATGTAGAGTGTGTGTGTGTGTGTGTGTGTGTGTGTGTGTGTGTGTGTTTATGTACATATGTACCCCTTTCTTCCTCCCTAGCTTTTGGATTACAACTGTGCCCCACCATGTCCAGCTCTTTCATGTAGGTTCTCGGGAACCAAACCTTGGTCCTCATGCTTGCATAGCAGATGCTTGACTGCCTACGCCATTTCTCCAACCCTGGGCTAGGAAGGAACTCTTAATGTGGGGGAGGCTACAGAGCTGCCTGCCTGCCTCAGAGTAACATCCCTGCCTTCAGGGACGGAGCAAAGTGGCCAGCTATGCCCAGAGGGCACAGCAGAAATGAGAGACGGGGCCCCTGTATTCAGATGCCTGCTGTTATCCTATAGAGCATCCGTATAGGGCTAGCCTCCCATACCTGGGCTAAGATATATATATATATATATATATATATATATATATATATATATATATATATATATATATGTGGCATGGGATGCCCCTGAAGCTGGAATCATCAGGAGGCCAGCATGTGGGCAGATGTAACAAACATGCATGCTTGAGCAGTAATGTAGGGTGGAAGAGTCACAGGCCTGCGGGGGAAGGAGGAGAGAGCAGGTTTCAATCTACTGATTCCTAAACGCTGGGTGCTTCAGAGAACCAAGTCTTTGAGAGCCCTAGCAATTCTACCAGTTATCCACACCTCTGCATGGGCAGGAAAACTCAGGTTCACCAATGAAGGAAATGGCTCATCTCAGGGGCCATGGAAGAATCTCACTGTAAACTGGGCCCAACCCGTAAGCCTGAGGGACAATGGAGAATGCCTGATGCACGGCACCTGTGCACCATGTGGTAAAAAGGAAGAGAGGAATTCAAGGTTCAAGGAGTATATCTGAATATACCCTGGCAAAGTCATCAGAACTGAAGTCTTCAAAGCTTTTCTGAGCACGCGTTCTAGACGGGGCCTTGCAAGGGATGGGGAGAAGCTTCAATCTCTACCTGGAGTGGACTCGCAGGAGCCAGAATGTGGTTTAGGGATGCTCGTGAGGAATTTGGCATGCTGTGTGCAAGACCTGGTACTTCCTACTGAAGCCAATGAGAAGCTGTCATTCAAGTCTGTTCCCTCCCTTCCCCAGCCACCTCAAGCAGGAGAACACTATGCCAGACTTGGAGTCTGGAAGATCACCGTGTGCCATGTGGCAGATGGCGAGGGAAGGGTGTTGGGTGGGAGGCCTGTGCTGTCAGCGACTCAGCAACAGAGGAGGATGGAGGACTGGATCACGGTGGTGAGAGGGGATGCGGTCAAGGGAGAACTGTAGGGATCTGGGAACTGAGGAGGCTGAAGTGAGGTCTAGTGATGCTGCTGCCCACCAACACTGGGGCATAGACGAGGTACGGGGTGGGGTAGGAGGAAGGGTGGAGATGGAGGAACCTATTTTGGGGTGATACTGTGAACTCCGCACTCATGCTCCCTAATTGGCATACTGATGCCTTCAGCTTCCAGGCTGATGGTTCTTAAAGATGGATTTCTGTGGAAGTCCTTAAAGTTGCATGAGGACAGAAGAGGGGGATGGCCTGAAGGGACTTCTGTCTTTACAGAAGAGAGCCCACGTTTTCTCCAAGGAAAAGCTGCGAGAGGACACGGGCTGCCCGTGAGTCAGAAGAGAGCACTCACCAGACACTAAGTTGTCTAAAGCCCTGACCATCCACTTCTATTAGAAAGCATATCCACCCGGGTCAAGCCAGCTGGTCTGTGGTACTTTGTTCTGGGGATCTTGGCTGTCTAGCCTGAGTGGGTTGGTTTGAGGTATTGGAGAGGAAGCAACTCCAGTACCAACAGAGCTGCAAGCGGGAACAGATGGGCAGCCATCAGGGTTTAGTGTCAAGTTAAAGCTAGGGAGTCAGTGTGACCAGTTTCGAGGACAGACCCTAAGAGGAAGCAACAGGGAGCCATGCAGCCAGTGGGAAGGGACAGCAGCATGTGGGGGACCAAGATCTGGTGGCATAATCACATCAGGGGGCTCAATCTACCATCTTCTGATATCAGCAGAAGTGTAGGACGGATGGGTCTCATGCCTTAGATACCTCGTCCAGGCAGAGATCAGGGATGGAGGAAAGGGTTCCTGCAGACGGGACCAAGCTCAAAAGCTCTGTGATGCCCTGTGGCATTCTGTCGCCGGGATTCTGTCCCTCTGCGCCCCTCCTTTAAAGGCTCCGTCATTGAAAGTTTGGTCCTTAGCCTCTTGGGGCCCTTGGAAAGGTACTGGACGCCTTGGGGGTGTTTCTTGGTGGAACAGGTAGAGTCAGAGGTGAGCCCTCAGGGACATGTCATCCCTGTGCTCTTTCAGACTCTACACTTTCTGTCCACTGTGACATGAGCTGTGTCTGCCACACCCTYCCACTCCCACTCCCAYGGTGTCCTGCCTTCCTCAGGTCTGGCATCAGCRGAGACTGGGGCATGGAATCCTCYGAAACTATCCTTCTCCTGGAGGTTCTTTCTGTCAGGTGCTCTGCCATAACAATGAAGACTCCAGCACCCGATATTGACCTTTGACTGCCGCGAGCCTTGCTGTTTCCATCCAGCCTGGAGAGCAAGAGGCTGTGCGATGAGG